>JABUQX010005994.1:0-21207 GCA_015478945.1 Trachelipus rathkii
TAAAATTAAATTCCCAAACCCGTAGGTTTTAAGTTCATCTCCCTTGTAAAATAAAGCTTCTTTAATCAAAATTTTCCACATAAAAAAAAAATCATATTTTTTAAAACCATAAAATTATTTACGCGACCTTTAAATTTAATAGGTTTCATAAAATGGAAAACGGTCCCACATCCATAGGTTAAGTTGTACTCTATTATATTCAGGACTGTCTTAATTGAAATAATAACATTCTATTGCAAAATTTTAGAATACAAATATCCCTCTCACGCCGTGAATAATACCTATATCAAGAAATTACAATCTTGTTCCTTTATTCAAACTCTATTTCTCGCGAAATTTATTTCTCTCAATTCTATAACGTTATATATTAAAAACGAACTTAATAAAATTATCCTATCGTGTCTTTAATAAAAATTGAGCGGCCTAACATCCAGATAAAGGTGGTTGGGCTCTCTTAGCAGGAGATGAATGCTTAATAACACAAAAGTAAATAAATCCCAAAAGCACACGTATGATCTTGATTACCAAAGTTTATTAAGAGCTTCAAATCCTTTCATTCTTTGAATAAAATTTTCCTATAATAATTTGCATTATTTTTTTTTTCAAAAATTTTTAACATTTCTAATATTTGATCTATTGATTTTTGAAAACGGGGCCCCACATCGACGATTTAGCTTCTTTAGATCTTATAGCATAAAGAACGCGTCTTAAAACAAATGTATAAATAAATACCTAAACCCGTAGGTGCAAAGGTAAAAGAGTTAAAATAAAGCTTTCTTAATCAAATTTCCAAAAAAAAATCCATTATTTTTTAAAAACATGTTTTATCTGTATAAATTTAAAGTTATAATTATAAAAACGACCAACATTAAGGTATGTATGGCCTCTCTTACTCAGAACGTGCTCTATGAAATACATTTCTAAATAAGTTCTCATACTCCGTAGGTTCAAAGGTACAAGAATTACAATCTTGTTCCTTTTATTCAAATTTTTCCGAAATTTTTTCTCAATTTTTAATACTTTATATTTAATTACGACTTAATTATGTAGTTTAAAATGAGCCGACCTACATGCAGATATGTTGGCTCTCTTACATAGTTGAGATGATTAAAAAATAAAAGTAAAATTAAAATTCCCGAACCACGTACGTACCATGTTATAAGAGCTACAATCTTTCTGCTTTAATAAAATTTTCCGAAAGAATTATATTATTTTTAAAATTTTAAAAAAATCTATACTCTTTTCATCTATTTTTTTAAACGGCCCAAATCCAGATACTCATTCTCTCTTACTTATGAAATACTTTAAAAAAAATTCTAAAAAATTCCGCTCGGATGGGTACAAAGTGACAAGAGTTACAATCTTGTTCCTTTATTCATAAATTTTTCGAAATTTTTTCTCTTTTTGAAATTTTTTTCCGATTTTTAATTTTGCTATGTTTCAAATGTTCCTCGGCCACCATACATTTTCATGATTCTAGTTTGTGGCCTCTCTTACATGAAGATTACTTTATAAAAAACAAAAAGCAAAATCATAAATTCCTAAACCACGTATATTTCGTACCAAGTTATAAGAGCTACGATCTTGCTGCTTTAACAAGAAAATTTTCCTAGAGAATTGCATTATTTTTTTTAACTTTTTAACGATCTGATATTGATTTATGTTTTTTTAAAATTGCCCACATCCAGATATGCGTCTTTCTTGCTTAAGAAAATGCTTTATAATAGTATAACATATATACGTGAAAATTCCCAATCCCTAAATTTTGCAAAGGTAAAAGAGTTAAAAATAAAGCTTCTTTAATCAAATAATAAAAAATAAAACTCCATTATTTTTTTAAAAATAACATTTTAAACCTAATTTAGGTCCATAAAATAAAACAACGGCCACATCAAGATATGTTGGCTCTCTTATTTAGGACGTATTGACTATATGAAATAAATTCAAAGTTAAATTCCAAATTACCCGTATATACCAAAGCGGGAACGACAGTTACAGCCGTGAGTTCCATTTAATTCAAATTTTGTCGGAAATGTAAGGCAAGTCTAAAGTTCTATTAAACGGACTTATAAAATATGTCATATTAAAATAAACCGGGCCTACAGGCTCAAGATATGTTGGCTCTCTTTATCAGGGGATGATTATAAAAATAAAAGTTAAAATTAAAATCCCTTGAAAATATTAAGTAGACAAATATAAGAGCTTACCAATCTTTCATGCTTTAATAAAATTTTATTCTTTAAAAGAATGGCATTATTTTTTAACTTTTAACCTGATACGCAACAATGGTCTATGTTTTTAAAAGGCCCACATCCCAGATACGCTATCTTTTCTTGCTTATAGGTATGCTTATAATATACAAATATAATTAAATTCATCTCATAACACGTAGGTGCAAAGGGTAAAAGAGTTAAAATAAAGCTTATTTACTTTAACCAAATTTTCAAAAAAAAATCAAATAACTAATTTATTTTTATAAATACATTTTTTTAGAGACCTAATTATGATCCATAAAATTAAATTAGGGGGGGAGGGTGAGGTAGTATGCCCAACATCTTGATATATGATTGGCTCTCTTTACTCAGGAGACGTGCTTTATCGAAATATAAATTTCTAAATAAAATTCCTAATTCCTAGAATATAATATAATACTAAAGATTATCGAAAGGGTAAATTACATCTTGTTCCCCGTGTATTCAAATTTCACGAAATTTATTTTTTCGTCAATTCTTAAAAACTATTAAACTCGACTTAAAATTTGTATGTTATTTAATAAATGAGCCGGTCGCAACATCCAGATATATATGTTGGCTCTCTTACAAGTGAGATGCTTTGTATTAAAACAAAAGTAAAATTAAATTTTCCAAACCAACCGTACGTAACCAAGTTTTTAAGAGCTACATAAAATTCTTGCTTCTTTAATAATAAGATTTTATTCGAAAAACAATTTGCATTTGATTTTTTTAAGCTTTTTAACGTAATCTAAATATTTGAGTCTTGTTTGTTTGGAATATCGGTCCGCACTATTCCAGATTTGCATGTCTCTCTCTGCTTTTAGGGATAAATGTCCTTTATATAAGAAAATAATAAATAACAAATATAATTAAATTCCCAAACCCCGTATTGGCAAAGGTATAAAAGAGTTGAAATAAAGCTTCTTTAATCAATTATTTTCAATACAAAAAAAATAAAATCTCCATTATTTTAACTATATTTTGGCGACCTAATTAAGGTGCATTAAAATGAAACGGCCCAATATATTATATAATGTATATATATGATATATATATAAATTAATATAGTATATATTATATATATATTATATATATATATAAATATATATATATTAATATAATATATATATAATATATATATAATATATATTAATATATATATAATATATATATATATAATATGTTATATATAATATATATATATTATATATATTAATATATATATATATATATATATTATATATATATATAAATATATATATATTTAATATATATTATATTAAATATATTAATATATATATATATATATGGATATATATATTTATATATATATATATATATGGGGAATGCAGAAAGGAGAAGTGATATTCAAAATGAATCCACTTATAATGAGAGATGATAAAAGTTTCTAAAGATATTTTTAAGAGAGGAATACAATATAGAGAGGTATATAGGGAATATAATGATTAAGCCAGGATTTTCAGGCAATTGAACTTAATAAATGTGTATTGATAATTGATAATCAATTTTCAATAAAGCTCAGAAAAACGAAATTTATTATTAGGTTTTCAATAGTATTATTACATGTCTTAACATTATATTTTTTTATTTTAAATGAAATTTACAATATTTGTTTTTTATATTACCAAAATTATTTATTTTACTCTATATATAGGTTTAGGTTAGGTTAGGTTAGGTTATAGGCTTAAGTTAGGTTAAAGTTGTTAGTTAAGTTATTGGATAGGTGCAATGGTTTAAGATTATATAGATATATAATTTTCACCCCTGTTGAAAACATTTTTAATAATGAAATATATTATGAACCCTCTTTTAATTACAGTTATTCTTTAATTATTTAACTAATTTTTATATATATATAATCTTAATTATTTGTATTTTTCTTATAAATTTCATAAATAAATTTATTATTCTGTGATTCTTAGAAGTATGATTTTAACGGAGTAATGAAATAAGTTTATTTGGATATAAAATATACAGTAACATTTTCACCTATTAGCTATAACAATCACTACGCTAAAAAAATTCTGAAATTAATTGATGCAACTTATATCAATCAATATTATCAAAGTTTAATAATGGAAATTTAAAATATTTTGATTTTCTATAATTACCATAATATTTCGTACGTTTATAGTGCGTCTTAATATATTATGATAAATATAAATATAAATTTTATAATTATATTGGTTGGTCATATTGATTACAGGTTTAGAAGAGATTTTTGTATAATAAAGTATTAAAGTTTTATAATAAGAAGCTAACATTTAAACTCCTTTATAATTATGATTCTTCCTCTTAAAGTGTTTTAAATAACGCTCTACCTAATATTGATATTTCGAACATACTCGTAATAATAATATAAATGTGACATTAGTTAGGTAAATAGAGGTCTAGATTAGCGTCTTGAAATAGAGATTAAGTTATAAGGTAAATATGTTATATAGAATTTAGTTATGTTGTTATGTTAGGTGTAGGTTAAGGTGTTTATGGATATTAATGGTTAGGTTACAGTTAGTTAAAGGTTAAGTGTATATAGGCTGTAGTAGTGAGTATCACGTTATGGATTAAGGTAAAATTTGAGATTAGGTTAGGTTAGTGTAATAAATAGTTTAGGTTTTTAGGTTAGTCTTAACCTATTTTTCCACGATACGAGACTAAAACTTCTTAATTATTAATTAAATAATTATTAACAGCAATGTACCATAAGAATAATGACAGGCTTTATTAATGGAAATTTCGAAATATTTGTTTTTATATTACCAAATATTTCACTAGTTGTGAAAGAAGGCACTGTATTCAATGAGAACTAATTCTAACCTCTCTTAAATATCTCTCGACTTTTTTTCTTCAATTTTCCAGACTGAAAAAATTAAGAACTCTTAAAAAGTACGTTTTTCCTAATTTCCAAACATTTGAAAATATTGTTAATCTTTAGGAACACATTTGCATTTTTAACTGCAGATTGTTTTAGTCATATGTGAAAAAAATAAGTGTGAGCTAGGACGAAATATGTGCTTTTACTTATAAAACTGACATCTTATAGTAGCTGCAAGCAAAATTTTAAATACATTTAATACGCTATGATAAATTTTATATATATCTTTTTATTTTTACTTTAAATTACTATTTTTCATTACTGTTTATTCAAGGCGGATTGTGGATAAGGCGCTTGAGAGTATGTTTGAGGATGAATATGTTATTGTGTTAGAATGATTGTTGGGCTCTTGTAAGAGAATATCACATATAATATTCCAGAGGGTGAAGAGAAGAAATATAGATAGAGATGCATATTATTATGCGCATAGTCGTGTGCTGACTCCTCAGAATAAGAGGCAGTGATTAGATATTAATTAAACAAGTATAATTTATTCAAGTCAACTAATGCACCACAGCACAGGAATCTCAGGTAAAATAGTATAGAAAATAAATCGATTTTGATGGGAATGGAAGATATGTAGTTGCCAGAGGCTAGGATGTTGGGGATGGGGAAAGAGTGTGAGAAAAGAGATGGCTATGTGATCTTGAGAGATATCTAAATATAGCAGAGTGGGAATAGAGAGATGAGAAGTAGTCTGAGAAGTATTGGGATTGTGGGGAGAGGGGAAACTTCGTGTAAATCTTAGTAGTGAGAGATTGTATAGAAAAATTACATTTAGTTTCAATAACAGAGAAAACTCGATTTCGATAGATATATATGATACTTCTCTTGTGTTAATAAAACTCATCCTTTGAGTTCGCATGACAAATCTAAGTAACTCGAGATTATAGGTGGAACCAGTATAACTCGTATAGGCCATAGTGGATTATTAACTATATGTATCAATTACTTATTTAGATCTGTATATGATTGAAGTGTATAATCGTACTATTGGAAAACCGTTATTTAGTTGACCGTAGTTTTATATATATATATATATATATATAGGTACTTAATTCATATATATTAAAGATTATACATTTTATATTATGTACTATATATGGTTAATATTTTTCTCCTTCTTATCTTAATAATATCGTATATATACTAGGTACTCTTATACCTAGATATATTATATATATAGGAAGGTTACAAGTATAACTACAAAGTAGTTACAATATAATGATATATAATTACAAATATCATATTTTAGGGATATATAATATAGTAGTTTACCTATCTATTTATTATTTATATAGTTCATTTTTTAATAGTAGTGCAGAGAATATTTATTAAAATTTAATTTTATGTATATTATACAATGAACTATAATATTCATATTAGATTATGTGTTATCTATAATATTTGATATATTAATTTTTTATATGGTTTATATATAATTAAATTTATCTATTATCATCCGATGATTAGTCATCGGTATAGTTGGATATACAGTTGGGCAGAATAAGCGAAAAATTAGCTTTTATATATCTTTTAGTTGATATATAGTAACATTGTAATATTTTATATTTTCGCTTTATCTTATTATAGATGATGAGATTGTTATTAAATGGAAAATACGTAAACAGATACATTTAATATTGTATATAAAGATTTTAAATATTTTTTTCGTCACAAATCGCCTAATAATTTATCTATCTAGTAATTTTAAAATAATACCGTTAGTATAGAGAACAAATCCGAGAAAGCATAGTATAATTTTAATATACGAGTAAGCATGAATCATAGGATTTGCAGATATTTATTATAGTGAGTTATATTTAAGTATATCTATGAGGGGGTGATAGATGTAAATTATATTTGTAATACAAACCATTTATGGTATAATTATAACCAGTTCTTTCAGAGATTTTCAACGAAATATATTTGCTATTAATAAAACTTTGTACTTTGATATATATATATAATATACTATTATATTATAATTCTCCAATATATGACTAAAAGTTAATTACAAGTAAAACTCGTAGTAAATATAATAGGTATATATATATATATATAAGGTATATTGCCAAGAAGTGGTTTAAAACTTCTTGATAATTAACATAGTATTACTCGATGATTATGATTAATTTCTTTGTAGTTACCCTTGTGTTGTTTTCTATCAGTGCGAATTCACAACAACTAAACAACGGTAAAAAATAATTCTCAGGAATATTTTAAATTTATATATATTTATATATATAATATATATTATTATATATATTATATATATATATATAGTGAATTAGAATTTATGTGATTAAGGAACATCTTCGGATTTATTAATAGTGTATATATTTGAGGGAAAGAAAGATAAACATTACTAATCGACGTTATTAATACTAATGATCACCATATATATGACATATTGTAAAGATAAAATTATTATATTGAAATTATATTACTCAGATGACCCTTCCTTAATTGATTGTAGTATTTGTTCAATTGCATACTCTATATTATTGGACATTTACTCTTTTGTTAGTGCTGATTCAAGGTTGTATTCTCTCTATAACTCTCCGTGTCTGTTATGAAGTTTAAATTACGTGTTAAAAAACTCAAACTTCCTACAAATCTCCCTCTCTTAGAATACACGCTTGCGAACTTATGTCCTCACTCTCTTTTCGACGGTGTCGTTCTTGTCGGTTCTCCTGTGACACTCAAAAACATACTCTTGACGACCCTTTCTTACCATTAAACATAAAAAATGATCTTATCGAAATACCATCATATCACAAAAACAGAAGTTGCTAAGCGACGGCCTTCAAAAGTAAACCTGGAGCAATTTTTCTGTTGTAGGATTGCGAGACTGTTTTTCTTCTTCTCGCAGTTACTCGCAGCTATACAAGTGGCCGCGTTATTTCAATCAAACCTCTCTAATCCTCTCATAAGATACATGGTGTTAGGTATCTGCTATTTCTCATTTATCTGGCGGGGCTTCGTGTTCTCTAAACTCCTCTGGCTTTTGGACCATGCGACGGTTCTCGAGTGCATACATGCAAAAGACTTATAATACTTAGTTCCGTTTATCTTTCTCACTACTCTCACTTGACCTCTATCTCTATTGCAGGTGCGCTAGCATCGTTGGTCGACGTTTATTATTTCTTTTCATAGATACCGCTCAAGCGGCAGATTTGTCTCATCGATGGAGAGCTTGTTAAGCTTCGGCGTGTGCCACCCACCTTTGCGGTGCCCGTTGGGCGTAGCACAAGGGGGTGCGTGGCTGTTCATCGCTGCTCTCGATTACTCATGAGTTTTGTGTCAGAGATTATCGGTAACTCCAGGTACTTGGTGACGCTGCGCGCGGTTGGCCTCCTCTTTCCTGCCACCTCTTGTTTGCTGGAATTTCTCTATCCAGTCTATCTGTGTTTGCCTGGAAGATAGCATATTGAATCTCCCTCTCTAGCTCCTCTCAAAAAGGCTTCTCTGCGCTCCTGCGCTCGCTCATCTGCGTACATTTTCATAGGTTGGTGAAGCCGTTTCTGATAGTGTACATCATTCCCCTCCTTAGGGAATAGGGCTCGTGTCCCGGGTGAGAGTGGGGTGGTGACACTAACTGATATAAGGATATAAGGCGATATACTTGGTTATATTACTATTTGTTAACTCAGTAACAACGTACGGAGTATATATTATATCCTCAATATTAGTTATGTTTACGTTAATAATCCCTAGCTCATATTATATATATAGTGATTATTAGTGTAATAATAGGTAGTTAAATATAATATACTTCACTTATGTATTGAAATTCATATTATTATTATAAATATAGTTACTATATTTATATTATATATTTAGCAATCTCCAACTGTTTATGGTTATATCGTATATAGAAGAGGTCTATAAGAGATATATATAATATATAATTAGAATTATATATACTAATAGGCTATTACTATATATATATGTGGCTAGTAATATTTTATAGTACTTAATGATATTATTAATATTATATATTATTGATAATTATTTATAATGATTTATTATTATATTTTGATATATACTATATATATATATATATATATATATAGTTCTCATTTCATAGACATTGATTTGAGTGGATTTCCATTTCTATTGATGTTTTCACCTTTTTGTTGTCTATTATAAGTACCTTTCGATATGGCATAACGCTCGTTAAGCATCGACACGACTTATCCACAAACTAATTTCTCCTATAATTGCTGTAAAGGACTAATAAATAAAGTGGAGATAGTGGAAAGTGAATTATTGGACTGATCAGAATACAATCGATAATAATACTGCGACATGCAAATAGTGTTTTTTTCAAAAATTAATATAAGATAAAGCACATAACTAACAAGTTTACAAAACTAATAAGAAAGGTAATGTTGCAGATCGACGTGGATTACTAGCAGTCAGTTTAGAAATTTCCAGAATATAAAAAATATGTAAGTATATTTTCAATTCTTTTATCTGAGTAGGTATCCTAGGACATATCACGTTCAAAAGCCTTACAGCAATAGAGAGGATAACGCCCAGACCCTAGTGAAAATTTCATATATTGTTTCGTGCTTTTCATTCTTTATATAGAAAATCACTGTTCAGAAATTTTGGTTTTTCCTACTCTTTAATTTTTTTTTTAAGATGTAATTGAATCTGAAAAATGTATCTATCTGATTTGATCTAATGAATATGTCACGTGTTTAGATATCCAGATCCTATATTACAATGACTCACCAATATGACCAAGCCCCTTGGTACGTATGGAGGTTGATATCGATACGCAAAGGAGTGAGCACGAGGATAGAGAGCTGTGTTACATAAAAATTATTCACACCACTGTGTATTTGCAGAGGAATCAACATAAGCTGAAATCATTAGAGTTTATGCATGTGAAATTATACATTTTACAATAAATTAAAGCAATGTTATTTATATAAATGAAAGTATTAAAATCATATATGTTCATTTCTTCAATTTATTACCATCACAAAAGTAAACTTTTATCTCGTAAGTTTCTTGTCTATCTAATTTATATTGACATATGCTAATCAAAGCTATTTCTCATTAAAAAATATTCTTAACTCGCATATATATATAGTTTCTATATTTCCTCTTTCACACAACACAATTCCTAACACGTTCATTTACCATTTCAGTAAATTTTATCTCTCTGCATAAAGAAAACACAGGAATAACTTAAAAATAATAATAAACGAATGGTGAAAATGTAAAATACGTCGGCTTCTTGGAAAAAAAGTTAAGCCTCCAAGTTGTATAAAAACTCCCCATAGGAATTTGTTATTAAAAAAAAACGCAAAAAATTTTTTTGTTGAAAATTCACAGGATATACTGCCCAACACAAATATATAATTGTCCATGAAGAATAGTCAACTGGAATAGAGCGTAAACATTTTACGGTTTTACCTCTTACATGTCAATTTTTCAGGAAACAAATAAAGTTACGGTGCCCAACAACTGAGAAAAACGTTCAATTAATATTATTCTTCCGCAATCACGAACGTTTTCTTATAATAAAAACAATAAGTGGGCCCCACCTTTGCACAACGTCTTTGCCTATTTAATGAGTATATATTAGGGTGAGTGACTATACCTAGTTATTAACAGTAGTTATGATAAGAATAATTTGTGTATATTTAATACCAACTAGATTTCTACTCTGTTGATATATATATATATATAGACCTACAAAACTTATCATTAATACACTTGATTACACTATATAACTACATAACTATATTACTATATACCTATATAACTCTATGGTGAATTCGAATAATATCAATATTGAAAAAGTCTACATGGGTTATTTATTAACAACTTTGTGAATGATATATTATAGGTCTTAGTATAAATTTGTGTGTATTTGTAGAGCGAATCAATTTTCGTTTTCACTATTTATTATGCTTAAAGAATTTTTTTAAGAATATCCTGTGATTTTTCTGATAATAATATCTTCCCGGGTGGTTTTTTGACTATAACTAGGTCTCACTCACCTGGTAACCATAAACCCACCCAAACAAAAAATTTAATATAGTTCTCTCCTATAGATTTCATCATTTTCTATATGTATTAAATTAAAGAATTAAAAAATTAACGTTTGAAAAACCAGATTTAAAGTAGCACAGATTTGATCCAATTTTTGTATGGATACCAGTATTACTATTATGTATTTTTTTGCGTGGACATTTGTATTGGATATTAATTGATTGTAAAAAAAAGACGTTGTTCATCCAAATTACGGAAACGTTCAAATAACTCTTTCTAATCCATTATCCGCGTAAAAATATAGGGTTATGTCATAAATTTACCATAAATATCTAACAAATTTGTAAATAAAATTTTATATATCGACAATAATGAGTGATAAAGTGATAACAGGTAATAAAGTGTCGAATAGTCATCAACTCTTTGCTAAAGCTCCTTTGGTTACTTTGAATTTTTGTATAAAATATTAATGATACAACAGAGTATTCTAGGTAATTTTAATGGAGAAGGAATCATATGTAAGGTTTAAAAATTTAATAGACACTAGAAGAACCTCCTAAAAAAATATGTGGAACATGAAAAATTGGTTGCTCACTTTAGCGTGAATAAGAGCTCTTCTCGTTTGCTCTATAGTTCTAGTCAAAAACTCCGAGTTTCCCTTGTACGGATCTTTTCCCGTATCTCAAAAAAAATAGACCCTTTAAAAAACAAAACAAAAAATTAACAAATCACAGGATACTACTACTTAGGAAAAAAATGAATGCATAACAAAAAAAAAGAAGTTCAAAAAAAAACATGATTCGAAGATGCTTTATTGAAAAAAAGTTACACGAATTGCACATCTCAAAAGTTTCAACACAAAATTTCCTGCGGCCTATTAGGTTCTTATAACAAAAAGTCTAGTTCGATCTACTCCATGCCTTCTTTATTTACTGAGGGTCCCATCCGCCCATAATTCAGCTGCTTATTACGCTAAATGATTGTTAAGTTTATAATTAGCACGTATGATCTTTTCTACTGTATATGGAAGTATCTTTGCCGTAGGAATAAAGTCCTTTATCATAATACTGAATATACAGGAGGGGCTAAAATTGAGTCGAACTGAACTGCTATGGATGGGTATCGAGACCAAGAAGTGCTCATAGGTCATTAAAAACTAAGGACGGCCGGTATGTCAACTTACACTATTGATGAAACCATTCTCCTAAGAAAGCATTTTTCTGGGTTTTATTAGATAGATATGATAGATGCTCAAGTTTGGTAGGTAGTTCGTGAGAGCGGAGAACAGGTTATACGATTGTATATATGCGCTTTCAGAACTTATAATCCTTTTATATCACCTGACTACTAATACGTGAATAAAAAGTGTAGCTACCCAGAGCTCATCGTCAGTCCAAGACTTGGGAATTTCCCTTATATTGATATATTTTGACATACAATAAAATCGTGATCTGTTTTTGATTAATGTAACGTTCTAACAGTGATATAGCGAAAAACCTCAGACTTTTAATGTTGAGATGTCGTCAGTAGTGACATTTTTAGCGACTTAACTCTCTCCGTACCATGCGCTGCATGTCCAATTTTGGCAATATGCCCTGCGAAGGTTTTACATTAATATGTACTTGAGACTCTGGATAGATAATAATAATAATAATAATTTATTTGCACACTTTATCTGTGTGAGGTTTCTGATTCTTGGTATATGTAGAAAGATATCGATTGCAATGTAAATACATGATTTAGTTGGAGATTTACAACTCAGCGTTCATCACTCATAGCTCTAGACTATTCTAATGAGAGGGTTTTTAAAGGTGATAATACAGAAAATTCCCAATTGTCTTTATTTCAACTATAATGTTGTCGTGCTGTGGAAATCTAAGGGAGAAAAATTATAAGGAAAATTAATTTTTGGAATGGAAATTTGTATATATGAATTTAGCTTATATATTTTTAATGTCCTAGTGATTTATAGTAAAATTCACCTGCCTAGATTCTACTAAATAGAGAGACAGTACCAGCAGTTATTTGTATTCTACAAAGATAAAAAAATAAGAAAGAAAAATGAGTAAAAATAGATAAATAATAAAAGTAGGGGTTCATAAGGGGGGCGACTCTTATTTAAGGACACCTGTAAAATTTTCATCACCCCACAAAGAAGATAACCTTTTGTGGGATTTGTGTTTTCATTTATTTTTGCCCTTTCAGAACCCTTGATGAGTCATGTGATCTGCGAGTAAATATTATATCTCCTTCATTTGTATTGATGATATTCTGTCCACAATATGTTAAATTATTTTGTCACAAAACCTATAAATTGGTAAATTTACCAACCCCAAGTTTAGGTCTTACTTTTGGGCAGAGTCTTATGCAACTGAACACACATCCTTGAACGGGACAATAAATCTTAACCTTTACAAATCTCTTTCTCTCAAGCCGGGTACTACAACATAGACTCAACCTTAGCTGGTTCTTTAATATTTTTATATTAGCTAATATAATAAAGACATTATATACACATTTATGATTAGATAGGTAGTACTACTTTATTAGGAGAAAGTTATTATAGACATTATATATATTATCATTTTATTATAATGAGATGTATATTTATTATTATAACCCATTAAAAGTACTATAATAACCATTTAGTAGCTAAAGCTAATTAATCATGAGGACAGTCAAAACGGCATGCTTAGGGTTTAGGCATATATTTAAAGCATTGGTAATCATATATGTGTCCCGTCATCTGGTATCGTTTAGGGTTACCTCTTTTTAGCGTAGGCGATCACCATTCCTCGTTTTCCATGCCAGTGTTATAATTTTGGCGGGAGGTATAAAAATAGTACGCGCATATCTAAAAAAAATATCTTGATAAATTACTCTACTAGAAGATTGATCTTTATCTAAACCGAGACTGATTACTCAGCGGAGAGGACTGCATAAAATTGAGAGAACGCTCACAACCTTTAGATGGAATTCTAGGTTTATCTTAAACATCGGTTAATTCATGGATCTCTTACCTGGATAGTTTTTAAGACCGGTTCCTTTTATATTATTAATATAATATATTACAATTAAATATGTGTTTATATATTATATAAATTAAACTTGATAATAATAAAAATATCAATATTTATAGTATAAACAATATATATATATAAATATACTTACATCATGAGATATACACTATTGTATTTTCATGAAATATTATTTCTCATTGTTATTTCTAAGCGTACAGTTTACTCTCTTACCTTTACTATTTCTTTTTTATTTTTTATGATTAGTCTTAGCATAATAAAATCAAATTATTT
Organism: Trachelipus rathkii; assembly: GCA_015478945.1. Classification (NCBI taxonomy): domain Eukaryota; kingdom Metazoa; phylum Arthropoda; class Malacostraca; order Isopoda; family Trachelipodidae; genus Trachelipus; species Trachelipus rathkii. Next base: position 14,460 of record JABUQX010005994.1, read on the forward strand.
CCCTTCTCATATCGTCGCGTCTATAGTGCATATCACCTACTGTCTATTGCTTTTATATTACTATCTTTTTTCTTTTACTAAAAAATGGAATCTTTGATAACTTTTCTCGGTGGGGGCGCTTTTTGGAGTGGCAGGGTGATAATCTTATCTAAAATATATAAGTGGTGTGCTATCTGATGTGCGATTTATCCAACTGAAACCGCTATTTTGTTTCGACAGCTTTTATGAACGAATGTCCCAATATCAGTTTTCCTGGTTTTTTCTTCATTCCTACATTGAATGTATGAAGAATAACTGAAAGCCTATATTTTATATTTGCCACACCTCTACATTGGTCAGAAACTATTCTTTCATACTTTCGGCAAACTTATTTTTTAAAAAAATGCACCAAAACTCAACCAATCATCTCTGCTCTGAGGCACGAACAAACAAAAAAACTCAAAACATAATTTTTTTTTATAGCACCCAGTGATTGAGGATAAATGAAAATGGTTTATTGGAGGGTGAATATTAATGATAGAATGAGTTTGAGAGATATTTTAGCATTAACAGATTAAGATGGTTTAAAACAAACTTGATCTATGACAATAATCTAACGGAAGATATGCGGACCATTCGTCTAAGAAATAAACGTAATGAATTCTGATAATATAACTGCAGAGAAAACATTTATTATTTTTCTTAGTATATTGAAAACTATTATTTCTAGGGTAAGCACTATATTTGCAGCCCCCTTTCCTGACAATCTGTCTTCTGTCTTCTAGACTCTTAGAGAGAGGGTAATATTGTTTGTGAGTGGTGAATGTCCGTTGTGTATTTAAGATTAAGCAGAGAAAAACATTCCCCGCCCCCCTTTTTTAAGATTAAGACGATAAGATAGTGGATTGTTTATTTAGAGGTTCAAGTCTTTTTGAAAGGAACAAGCTGTTGTATGTGAGGTCATTGGATTTTGTTCTACGTGACGAGTGATGTAGTGTAATAAAATGTGGATGGAGGGATGTTATTGAGGGTGGGCCAGTTATTCTATTTTGTTGACTAGCCAATGTTTTCAGGTTGGTTTATATACTTTGCTTTACTTTATAGAGGAGTGATTTTGGGGCGGTTTGCTTAGGAGAGAGAGAACGGGCATTTGTATCTCTGCATAGGCTTATGATTAAATTGATTTTGTAAAGCGAGACAATGGTTGTGAGTGTTGACGATGCGTTGCAATCGCATAAAAGATTTAGGGTTGATATGATGGCTCTCTTGGGAACTCCATTATATAGTTTGTGCTGGTGGTGTGGCATCCTTGTATGACTTGGTATGATGGGATAGGAAATTTATTTTCTTGCCATTGATTTTTATTTCTGTATTTCATGTATTTATTTAACGGTCCTATTAAGATGGTATAAAAGTTAAAGTAAATTGTGGAATGTAATTGAATGCTTGTAAAATGTCTTATTAGCTACTGTAGAGTGGTTAGGGGTAGGGTTGATTAAAAATTTATGAGCTATGTTAAAATCAGTATGATATATATACTATATATATATAATTTAATAAAATTTTTAATATATACCATATATATATATATATATATATATATATATATATATATATAGTCTATTGGGGTTCATGATTTTTTAGGTGGTAAATTTAAAATAAATTAACCCCAAAAAGTTCTGCCAATGGCTAAACAATTATGGTAGCTGTGGCGAACCAGTTCCAACAACCATGGCTATATTATTTCATTTAGGGATTAGTCCAAAAATAAAAACTATAAAAGTGATGCTGCTTCTGTAAAACTATAACATTAGCAGTCTATTCAGTGAAAAGAATTACTCTTGGCTGTCTTCACCAACTTGCCTAGGTTTCATAGTGAAAAATAGTTAGAGAAATTTTTAAAAATATATCAATATTAAAAGTATTAATTTGGATCCCCAGAAGTACATTGAAAGAAAAATATAGTAATAGAAACATATTTTTACTTTAACTAATGTGAACAAAAAAAAAAAAAAAAAAAATCTCAAAATTAAGACCTAATATGTATAATATAATCTTAAACTGTTATCATTAATTTCTTTAATAAAAAATATTAAACAATAGTAGTAAAAGTAAATATAAATTTAGCAGCTTTTAAGCTTCATTTTCAAACAATTAGCTCTTTATGCATCCTTATACTCAAAAGAGTATGTTCATCTTAATGCCTGGAATAATGCTTATACTTGACATCATACACAACCACCTTTTGATGTCCAACGCTTATCTTTTTGGTCAGTAGGGGAAACCTCTATTTGGAGGCCTGTTTAGCGGAGTGTTGTAAGAAATTAATCTTGTAATCAAAATCCATGAGACAGCTTCAATATAATCCCCATCCAGAGATCTTTATCATACATGCATGCAGCATATTGTTCTGGGATATATACAATTTCAGTTCCACTAATTTCTGGAAAGTAATCATAGAACCACTTCCAGAGTTTGGTAAGATAACTGGATCTTTGATGTCATTAAATGAAAGATCTTGATCTTTTAAAATCGCAGTTAACTCTGGAGAGATTAGTATAGTTTTTTTGTTATACAGAAGCTTTGATCCAAATGCTGAAGTCTATTCTGGCCAAAAGGTCAATTATATTTTAAATATCTTGACACACCAAAGGACTTACACTATACTTATATGATTATTTATTTGTCTGTTAAAAGTTTAACTAAATTATGAATTATCTTTTATACAAGTTCAGTTTATAGCTGAGAGACTCGAGTGTCTTCTCTGTTCAAATGTTTGAAAAATATTACTGAAAATCTTTCGTTTGTGGAAGCTTGTAAAAATGAAAAATGTCAAATAAGATTTTATATATATATATATATAATATAAATGATATATATATATAATATATATAATTTTTATATTATTATATATATATATATAATTATATATATAAATATATATATATATATATATATGCGAGCATGTGTGGTTTGGAGGCATGGATGAAAAATAGTAGTAGTAGGTGGTTGTCATATGGAAAGTGATGTTAAGTAAGGTTGATGAAGAGAAGAAGGGTCGTGTGTGCTGGGATTGATCTGTAAAGGAGTGTCTGAAGGAGGAGAAAGTTGAGTTTGGCAAGAGGTGAGAAAGAGAAAGGGCATTAAGAGTGAATTAGACAGGGTGTTGTGGGGGGAATGGTTGTGGATCCTAACCCTGGAAATGAATTGTACAGTTGACAAGATATAGCCATGGTGATATATGATATATATATATATATATAATATATTATTATATATATATATATATATATATATAATATATAAATATATATATATATATATATATATATATATATTATTTATATTATATATATTTTTCATTATTTGGCACTTAACTGTCCTCGCAAGATGATCATACTCACTTTAGGATAGATGATCGCTAACATTTTGTCTGTGTATAAATTGAGAACTAAGGAGCTGAAAAGGTGTTGCTCATCACAGAGTATACAAGATTATGAAAATAAATGTTTGATTTTGGCGCTGATTAACTTAGTTTATATAATAAAAAATTTATGTTCTTTTTTAAGTGCGAATAAATTTTCGTTTTCATCATGTGCTTAATATAGAAGTTTTCTATTTAATTGCTTTTTTAGTATACTATATATATATAATATATATATATAATTTATATAAATATTATATTTATAAAGTAAATTAATAAATATTTATTATATATATAATAATATCTATATATATTATATATATATTATATATATATATATATATATAACTATAAGTAATTATGATTAATGGAATCTTTCTCTCAACGCAACAATGTACAAATTATGGTAATTCTGTGCCTATTGTCTATAGTAAAGCGTAATTATTTATAATTACTAACTTATTTTAGATATTGTCATCCTAGTAAAATGGTTTCCCCGTCGGTCTGACTGATTAGATGCTATATTGCTAGTGAAGATAGTTTATTAAATGGTTTTTCCATCATTTGCTGATTATGCCTATATTTGCTAGTGAAATAAATATGTTTAGTCTTGATAGCCCTATTTTTATTTGGGACATACAAATTTTTGAAATGCAGAGACATATAAACTGAAAGAGGGAAGAAAGATTTTATTCAGGGTTTTTTTTTTTTTTTTTTTTTTTTTTTTTTTTTTTTTTTTTTTTTTTTGTGGAAATTAATTTTAGAATTATGTATGTTATTTATAAAAATAAAGAAAAACTTTCAAACTCATCCTTCATTCGTATCATACTTTAATCTTTTATATATAATATTATATATATATAATATATATATATTATATTTATATATAAATATATAATTAGAAGGTATTAGAGATATGCTTTCATGTTGGTGGACTTAAACGTCTCGAGCTGCACTAGGGTCTTACATGAGTGTTTGCTACCTGTGTTAATGTATAATGTAAAACTTTTGGTCGGAATCTGGAATAAGAGATAAGGATCTAAAGTACAATGTGTTCAATGTGAAATCTTAGGGCATGTTAGGTGTGAGAAGGATCTGATATAAATGTGAGGAAGACAGCATTAGGGAGTCTGTGTGGTGTGAAGAGATGGATAAATGAGAGAATAAATTGAGATGGTTTGGTCAATAGGAAAGGATGTATGATAGTAGTTGGTTAAACGATATAATAGTCGGTGAGCTGGTTTCTGAAGTCAACATTCGCTGTGAAACTGAGAAATAAATGAGAAGGAATGATTTGGCAGAGGCAAGAAAGAGGTAATAGGAGTGAATGCAGGGTTTGTGAGCGGGGTATGGTTATGGCACCTGGGCCAAGGGGGATGCGAACCCTCACATTGACAGAATATACCATATTGAGGGTCTGTCAGTCTCATGAAGACCTAGGGTGGATTTTTGAACTGCGGCAAGTTCTCACGAAAGGGTATAAAGGGGGTGGTACAGCTGAGGTTTCTTCCTTTTCGACTTGTCATGTTCTACTGCTACTTTGTTTCTGGTACAATGTGACACACTTACCCCCCATTTCATGGTGAGCGAAGGGTGGATGATTATATATATATATATATATATATATATAATATTATATAATATTTATAATTATATATATATATATATATATATTATATAATATATTATTATATATATATATAATATATAATATACGTAATATAATACCTGTAGTATTAGTGATAGAAAATTAAGAATATTCTACAATTTGTCTTTGAGTGATGAATAATTCAGTGTAAGTTCAAATAATTTTGGTTTTTAATCAGATATTGGACAAACTTTTGATGGAATTTTTATATTTCAGTAATATTGTGTAAAGTCAGTTCAGATTTTACATAAACAAAAATTATTTACAAGGGATATGATCTGAAATCTGCATGTTGTGTAGGCGGTTGGGGGTGAACTAACCCCCTTTGATATATTAATATTCATACTGAAAATTACAAGAAAATATTTTGTATAAAACTAGTAAAAAAAAACACTTTTGAAAAATTTAAAGTATATGTATACATATATAATATATATATAATATATATTATAATATATATATATATATATTATATATATATATTATAATATAATATATATATATATATTTAGGGATGTCCGATATTTTCGGGTAAGTATTCTTATTTCGGCCTATTTTTGGCAAAATACCGAATATTCGGTATTCGGCTTTTTGCCCGACGTATTCGGCCGAATATGCTTTAATAACAATAGATATAATTAGTTCAACATAAGGGAAAGTTTATTTCAATTTAAAATTGAAATTTTAGAAACTTTTTTCCAAAAAAATAAATGTACCAAATTTTAGCAATATGGCGAAAATGCTTTAATCAATTTTGTCCCGAAATCCCCAATATCAAGGGATTCTGACATTTTTCAATATTCTATAAAATAGATAGAATTATTTTAGTGATACGGGATAATGGACCAAACATGGTAGCTGGTAAAGGGAGAGTTGCTTATATCAATTGTCAGTTTTATTCACATGTTGCATATATGCATTCAACGGTTCAATGTTATTATGTCAGAAGTTGTTAAGATATTTATTTACTTCAGAACATCCCTCTCATTTTTCAACCAATTTCCAGAACGGCAGTAGCTTGCAACCTTAAAACTTTACAGATGCAGGCTGAATGTCAAACACGCATAAATTAGTTCAAGGTTTTTACGACGCTCGGAGACAGAACTTATTATGCTTAAAAGTAAAGATTGTTTGAAACAAAAATTCCCCATCATATAACGCTCGCTGAATGCAATCAGCAAATGTTCCCACTGAATTTTCAGTGGCAAAATTATTCCATTTACTTGAGCCATTTGACCACATTACAACAAAATACAGCATTAAACGTGAAAGTACAGTCGCCCATGTGTTCCTTTCATTTTAGCCAACTAAATTCTATTTTAAATAAGGCAATTAAAACAGAACCTTCAGTGAAATAATTACGAACTCGTTGAAAGCTAAAGAATCAGCTAGAAAATAAGACTTTAAGTTCTATGGTGATATCTATGTGTGTAGCTAACTTTCTTAATCTGCGGATTCAACCTAATTTTCAACATGAATCAGATAATTCAGTAAAAAATATGTTCGTTGAGGCATGTGGAAGTAAATGCATGAAATTTAGGCTTCCTGACTCTTCTGCTGACATGATTCACGTAGTGGGAAATGAAGCTGAAGGGGAAGTTGAAGAAAGAATGGAGGATGTTTAAAGAAAAAGAATAAAAATCGTAATACAGAAAAGAAAGTGAGAGGGAAAAAAAGAAAGTCCATTCTTCTGACGA
>JABUQX010005995.1:0-15377 GCA_015478945.1 Trachelipus rathkii
CAATTAATGGTACTGAGGGGGCGGTAATAATACTATTATGATTTGGTTGTATACTTAAAAATCTCTTATCACCTCATAGCAAATAAAATTGCTTTATCATATCAATCTATATATATATATATATATATCATATAACTATTACTATATCTCTATATATACTATATGATATATGATATAATAATATATATATATATATGTATATATACTATATATATATATAATTATAACTATATAGTATATACTTATATTTCGCTATTTTTTATATATACTATATAATATACTACTACTATATATATAATATATAATACTAATATAGTAAAATGTATAAACTATATATACTAACTCACCTCTATATATAACTATTATATCACTATATATCTATATTCTATATCTATATATTATATATATATATCATACTATATATATATATATATTATGTGTGTGTGTGTGTGGTGTAGGTGTGTATGTTATCTGCGTGTGTGTGTCGTGATAGGTCTGTGTATGTGTGTACGTGATTGTGTGTGTGTGTGTGTGTGTGTGTGTGTGTGCTGTGTGTGTGTGTGTTTGTCTGTGTGTAGGAAATATGGCAAGTTTTAGTACTTGGAAATAGCTTTTAGGCATCTAGTGCGCAAATCTTCTCCTCCCAAGGGTAATATGACGTTCTCCTTATCTAAACCCTGTGTATATATTTAGGCATATCTTCTTTTGTTTGAGAACTAACTTTGTTAGTATATACTTTAGCACCCGCACATAATTACGCATAAAGTCGGACTCACAATACGAACTCTCTCTATCTCAATTTCTCCTAGCATTTATCTGTTGATATTAGACTGTAAGTTCTTTATTCTCTTATTCCTTTTTTTTTCATAAATCCGTACACACTCCGCATACTGTGTGAGCTTCAAATAAGTATGTATTAATTCTTTAGTATCTAAATCTTTAAATAGTTTTAATCCAGTCTAAGTCTGCTCCGTCTCCGGCCTCCGGCCCGGCCTCCGGCTTCCTAGTTCGGACGCAATTTTTTTAAAACTCTTCTAGATTCACCTCAAGGTAAAATATTTTTCAATAACAATACTTCGGTGTAAAGCTTGGTTTTTGCTTCTTGCTTCTGACCCAATATTCTGCACCAACTTGTAGTGCAGAATACTAAAAAATTTTTGTTTTTGAAAATTACTTTTTTTCCTCGAATTGCAAAGCTACGCTGTAAATATTATTAAAATGCTTAAACTATGAAAATAATAATTATACGATTTTATATTTAAAATTGTTAAAAATAGATGAAAAATTGTTGTATATCTTTCTTCAAAAAAAAAAATAATATATATATATATATATACGTATATATATATATATATTATATTAATATATATATATATATATATACCTATCATATTATACTATATATATATATATATATATTATATATAATATATTAGTATATGTAATATATATATATATATATATCTTTATTTATGGAGAGGTTGCTAGAGGAATGAGTGAGGGAGGGGAGAGGGGTGGAATGGATGGATAGGGGTGATAGATGGAAGTGAACATGATACTATTTGCGGATGATTCTGCCTTAGTGCGAAGAATTCAAAAGGGCTGTAGTATTTGGTGAAGGAGCTTTGAGAGGGTGTGTGGAACAAAAGGGTCTTAAGATAAACACCAGGAAGGCTAAAGTGTTATGTTTGAAGGAAGGAGAAACAGATGAGGGGACGCTGGGGTAAGAGATTAAGTCGGCAGGTGTAGTAATTAGAAGAAGTAAACGGTTTTCAGATATTTTAGGGATGGATTTGGGTAACGGAAGGAGGGATGAAGGAGAAGAGATAGATCACAGAAGTAGGAGAAGGATTATGAGAGCATTGGTGGTCCTGAGGGAATTATGGAAAGGGGGATTTTATCAATAAATTAAGATATGTAATGTTTGAAAAAAATTTGTGTTCCAGCGGTACTATTTGGGTGTGAAACATGGGGGTTGAATGCTAGGTCTAAGAAGAAGTTGGAAAGTTTTGAAGATGAAAGTGGTTGAGAGCGGTATGTGGAGTTAAGTAAAAGAGAGAGGATTAGGAAATGGGTGATAAGAGAGAGATGTGATTGGGAAAATGGTTTGGTGAGAAGAGCGGAGACAGGGAATGTTAAGATGGTTATGGACATCTGGAGAGAATGGAGGAACAGAGGATGGTTAGGAGAGTTTGGGAGGCGGAGGGGATAGGAAGAAGAGGAAGGGGGAGACCAAGAAGAAGGTGGATGGAAGGAATAAAGCAAATGCTGGAAGAGAGAGGGATGAGGGTGGAGGAAGGTAGGGTGTTGGCGAGAGATAGAATGGAATGGAGGAGGTGGTGGGGCGAGAATGAAGGAAAATAATGATTAAGGGAAGCTCGCACGTAACCACTATCACCGCCCTTAAGCGGGAATAAGTGTGTTGTATAATAATAATAATAGATAGTATAGTACTTATACTTATAATATATATATATATTATAACTATATATATATACACTCTATATCTATATATTATATATATATATTATTCATACTTACTATATACTAATATATAATATATATATATATATATTATATATAGTATATAAATTATACATATATTTAAATTTTTATAAGGAAACATCCCTTAATAAACATATCTAAATAATATATTATAGTATAATAATATATTCCTAATAGATAATTAATACATAATAATGCAATAATAATTAATAATCCAATAATATTAATAATAATAATAATAATAATCAATAATAATAATGATAATAAATAAATATTTAATAATACATAATAATAATAATAATAATAATAATAATAATAATAATAATAATAATAATAATAATAATTATAATAATAATAATAATAATAAATAATAATAATATAATAATAATAAAATAATGATAATAATAATAATAATAATATATTAATAATAATAATCATAATAATAATAATAGAGACTTCCACGATAGTTCTACTCCTGATAAGGAGCCAAACAAGAAGGTGAGAATAATAGTATTAGTAAATAAATGATTACAATAATAATATATATAATAATACTAATACCTATAAAATAATATAATAATAATAGATAATAATTAACTACAACACGAAGATTGTAAAATATGCACTTAATACTTGCTCATTTAATGCCAATTTACATCCAGTTATATCATGCGAGTAATATCCGAGTAAATATATTTTCTCACGTAAACTCAGATAACACTGTGTCATGATAATGTGCTGCCATTAGTTCAAATTCCGAGAGAAAAATGTTGTCCTTCAGATGAACATTTGACCCTTTTTCGAAAGTTGCTGGGAGCTGTGCTCTCTCATTAGCTGACGGGTATGACGTCACTCTGGGTTAGACTCGGTTAGTTTTAAATTCCTATTTATTATACTTGATGTCGTTGTTGAAGTATTACAGTTAATTTATATTCCGATTGATAAACGAATATCATTTATACTTTCTGTGATTTTGTGATTTTTAAGGTCCCAGGGGCACCCCTTTCCATTTATATTAATATATAGTATATATATTACTTATATATATATACGCAGTATATATATATAGTATCTATATATATAATATATACTATAGTATAATACGTATATGATATATATATATATATTATATATATATATATATATATATATATATATATATATATATTATATAATAATATATATATATCTATATATAAATCTACTAACTATATATATATTATATATATATATCATATATATAATTATATATATATATATATAGTATATATCTATATAATATTATGTTATATATATAATACTAACAATAATATATATACTATCATATATATATATATATATATATATACCTTATATAATATATATATATATACTAATATATATATGTATAGTATATGTATATATATAATAATATATATATAATTATATATTATATTATATATATCACTATATATATATATATATATATAATATATATTATTATATTATATATATATATATATATATATATATATATTAATATATACTATATATATATATTTGATACTATCTACTTATATACTATATATATATATATATATAATATACATATATAAGTAGTACTATATATATATATATATAATATATAGTATATTATATATATATTTCATTATATATATGTGAAGGACGAGCTGGGAGCTCATGTTTTTGATTGCTTCCTCCAACTTCAAAAGTTTGCTGTTTGTATGTTCATCTCAGTCTTCTCGTGGATCTTCTGTTTTCGGATTATTCTTTTTTTTTTTCTCTTCTTCTTTTCTCTCTTTAGTTTTCTTTTTTGGGATGACGATCTTGTCGACAGGAAAAAGGGTTAACAGGAAAAAGGGTTGACGCAACATCAAAAAAATTTCTGCACAGAATTCCGTTAGGTTTAGGTTAGGTTTAGGGTTAGTTAGGTTAGGTTCGGTTAGGTTAAGGTTAATAATCAATATTGATAGGGAAAGTTAAAGGTCACATTGAACTCATTATTTTTCAATTCAAATATTGGGCAACTAATTTTGATTTTTTAATAATTTACGTCCAATTCAAATACAAAATATTGACATTTTATATCTAAACATCTGAAAAAACAAAATTTTTATCCATTTTTTTTTTATTTTAAAACATTCAAATCATTGTGCTGAAATATAAAAAACATATCTTTGATAGTCTGAAACTTTTAACAATCTATTTAATATATTTAAACTTCAACACTCAAATAGCAAATTATATCATTATTATAAAAGTTTTTGTTAAACTCGATATCCTGGAATTTTTGACAATATATTTTTCACCTAATATATATATATGTATATAGTGGAATCGTTATAAGCTCACTTATATATATATATATATATTATAGTATATATATATCACTATATATATATATATATATATATGATATATATCCTATAATTGAATATAAGTCTACAATATATATGTTATATTTATCCATGTATAAACCCCATATCTTAAAATTCCAAAGAAATTTGGGTTGCTAGATTTGTACTGTTTGATATTATTTGCATATGTTAATTAAGACTGTATATATAACTGTATAATAAAGAATATCGTATATATTCGTGATATCTCAGATCGCACCTATCTACATACCTAGCAGACTGGCAGCAGCGAGCTGTCACCTGGGGTAGAATCGGAACGCATCTAGAAGAGGTCAGAGATCGACCTAGCATATACACTATTTTAAGTGGAAAAATATTGTGACTAGTGTGTATTATTTGCGCGACGCATCCAAGTATTCAACCCTGACTTAATTAAGTACATTATATTATTAGATCCTTATTTCATTCATTGAGTAATTCTATCTATTGTATCTAAGCTTATAATATTGGATGTATTATTATCTATGTAGTGTATAATAATATATGTTATCTACGTAGTATTATTATATTATTATTTATTATTATTCCAGTTATTATTATTATCTATTGAGTTGATTGTAGTAATGCATTATGTCATTATAACTTGAAGATTGGATTGTAAGTATTTATTAGGTTGATTAAATTGCTATGTGAATTAATTATATACCCTCCCTCGGTATTTATTCTCCATCAGGATCAGAAAAAGCAAAGGATTATGCAGCATTAATACTGTTAGTTTTAGTATATTATTATCATTATTATTATTAACTTAGAATAATATTTCATTATATAGTTAATTATAATTCAGCTTATTATTGGAGTAGATCTGTTATTCACACGAGCTCATTGATTGTATTATCTAATATAGCACGATGGATCCGATGTACTTGCTATTGATATCTAATCTAATGTACTGATTGAGTTTGAGTTATTATGCTTAATAAAGTATTATGAGTATGATAACCGGTATTAATTTATTTATTACTGCCGGTATCTATTATTTATTACCTATTGAATGATAGTTGCACTAGTATTTAAATTATTAGTTCATTTCATATATTGTATATAATTATTATTAATCTGAATGATTTAATTATCTATTAGAGTATTGAAGTATGTATATCTATTACATTCAGTTAATTAATATTTATGATGCAGAAACGTGGACAAGATCCCCACCTCCAAGGAGAAGTTGGGTTTGCCTAGAGTTTTCTCTGATTTTTTATATAATAACTTAGAGTATAATATAAGCAAGGACAATAAGAAAGAGTGTATAGTTTTAACTTAATCTTATTATTTTAGAAATTATGTTCATATAAGGATTCTCAAGTTTTAATTTAGGATGTTGTAACCCGCATGCGAATTGAAGTAGGACAAGATTATTTGAGTTTAAATAAGGTATATGTTTGTATATTTATTATATCCCTAAAATGAATATATTTCTCTTGAACATAACTAGCTTGTCAAGTTTCTGCTTTTACGGGTGGCCTCAATTTCACACAATACTTGATATATTATATTTATATAATACTATACGTATATTATATACGGGGTAATACGTTTAGTCACCTATATTCATTATTGTCAGGCGATGTTACTGATGATAGCGTGGGTAATATATCGTACGTCTTCTGAGTATACTATCGCTAGGTAGTAGTATGTCTAATTGAACACGTGACCGTCCTCGAATGAACTGCTAGCGGTCATTATAAGGTAGTATTCTAATGACGTATATGAGCTACGTTATAGTAAGATAATACTTATATCATTTTTAGCTGAATATATAAACTAATACATACGAAGATCAACTCTTTGACTGAAAATTTAGGATAGATGTGGTTATAATTTTTGATTATACATTACTGGGCTGTGATTTGTGGATTAAGTAATTGTTCCTCTCACTTAGAAAAAGGCTGTAGTTTAATTGAAGTTAGAAAAATTAAGCGCCAATTATTATTAGGGGTGTTATTAATTCGTGCACCGAATGTTAAAGTTGCTCTTGTCGTGAGGTTAGTCCCCCTCCGTGGGCATAGGTATTTTTCGCGCTGGGATTGTCCTCCCGGGTAGCCCTGCCGATTATTTACGTTTCATATTCTGGAGCTTTTAAGAAAATTGGGAAATGTAAAATTTACCTTATATTTTTTTCACTATATATTGAATAGAGAATCCATGGCAGTGACCTAGGCGTACGCAAGATTTGTTTTTTTTTTTGGGCAGGAGGGTTATTTTTCGAGGGGGCTATTATTCTTAAGAGAGATGAGGTTCCCGAATCTCCAGAATGAAACGAGCGTTTTTCCCTGTTTTTACTTTTTTCCGCTGTCTCTGTTTAAAAATTTTGATAAAATTTTGAATCTCATCAAAATTTCGGGCGCTAAAGCTTTAGTACCTGACTTGCGTTAACGCCAACTGATTTCAGCCAAATCCATAATCTCAGATCGGCATTGTATTATATCTAAAATTAAATATGAAATTATTAGTTATTAGTTATTAGTGATACAATTGTAAATTTCAGTAAAAGACATTCTATGAAATCAGAACAGTGATCATAATCAGAAACATAACTTATAAAATTCATATATGTTGGATAAATATTGATTCGGGTGTAACTGTTTAAGCATGGGCCGAAGCCCCTGTTTTAATTTAAGTGTTATCTCAGGCCTCTTTGTTGTGCTGGTGTGGGTGGTGGACTATAACAATATTCAGGCAACATTTCAATTTGCTTTCAAAGAAAGTTCATAAACGGCTCAGTCTTCCCTCTTTTCTTTACCTCATTTTTTTTTCTTTATTTTCTTTTACTTTATAGTTTCATTATTGGATTACAGTTTACGCTAATTTGGGTAATTTTTTTTGTCGAAATTTCTCTTTTCTTAATTTCTGAACTGGGGGCCAGAAATGGAGTCAAAATTTAGTAAGTTTTGTAGAATTGCTAAAAAAAAAAAACAATATATATTATATGATATAGTATATATATATTATATGTGATATATATTTAATATATTATTATATAAATATATATAGGTGTATATATAATCTGTAGTATATATTTATATATATTCATATTATTATCTAATAATATATAGTATATACTTATATATCGAGTAGTAGTATATATATATACTATCTATAATATATAGTATATATCTATATATATATAACACTATTATATATATAATAGTATAATATATATATATATTAATATATATACAATCATATATATATATATATATATACGATAGCATATAGGACCTCATGGGTTATACGGAACTAAAAATAAAATTAGTCTGAAAAGTTTGCAACCCTGTTGTTAATTTAGTGAAAAAAAGACACAAAAGTATTTTTTTTTAAAGAAACACAGTATAAAAGAGAAACACAAATTACTGTGGTTTAGGAGCTATATCACGGTTAATATACTGGATTTTTTGACATTATTTAATTATAACCGTATATATTATATATAATTATATATATAATACTATATATAATATATTATATATATATTATATACTTATTATATATTATAGTATTATAGTATATTATATATATATATATAATAGTATATATAATATATATATAGTAGTTATATATAAGTCAAGCCTCTAGATAGCAAGGCCCACAATCCATATCTCAAAAACTACTAACAGCTACCGGGAAAAGGAAATACCATTGGCTGGATATGCTGGTAGCCTAGCATTTAGTGCGGAAGAATGCAAAAAAAAAAAAAAATTATACTTCTGAACAAACTACAATAGCTACAGCGAAAGAAATACGCTTTTCTTGAATCCTGGTATAAAATTTGTTGCGATTTAAGGAATAATATGTAAAACAAATAAAAAAATAATACAAAAGGATTATGTTAATATATAGTAATATGATTTAGAGAGCCTATTTAGAGACCTTTTAATTCAGATATATGACTATGGTTTCTCTTACTCCTTTCGTTTTTATAAATTTTCTGCTGTATTTTTTATTAACTAAAGAATACCCCAAGGAGTATACCAGCACCGTGAATGAATAGCAGTTCGGGGGTCTCTGGTGCGGCTTTACCGGGGACTACGGGGTAGGACTAATGCCCCCCCCTCCGGCGGAAGGGTCGTCCGGAACCCCCCGCTCTTTGGTATTGTGGTGTTCGCGGGGGTTCCTCCCGCCCCTCCCCCTACCGGGTATGGAAAACGTCCCCCCGCTGTGTTCCCCTCGGCTCGAGCCCCCTAAATTGCGTGTAATACCTTTTACACAATATAATTATATATATATACTATGGTCCCAAGCCCAGCACCTCCCCCAAAATAAACTAGCCATTTCGTTTTTTTATTTTTAACTTTGAAAGTCTTTATTTTCTTTTTCTTGTTTACATATACTAATATATAATTTTTACCAGGATCCCAAAAATGTATTTCATTTCCCTGATAGCTTTTGTAGTTTTCAAAAGATAATGTTTTTTTTTTTGTCTTTTTTTTTTTTTTTTTTTTTATTTTTTTGGTTACATTTTCCTTGTAAAACTTTTCCATAACCCACCGACCGATAACATTGCCGAATAAGCCGTTTGTAGTCTTCTTGCAGATATGGATAGTGGCTCTTCTAGGAAATAAATTTTTTTTCCCTTCATTTTTTTCCTTCTCCACACAAATTTGCATGAAATACGATTTCCAACATAGTTCTGCCTAGTTCCAGCACCGTTGTTTTGAATTTTCATGTTTTAAAAGGAACCATCATTCTCTATGTTGTGTAACATACTTAAAATTTTAGGAATTATTTCAAATTTTTACAAAAATTTCACTGCAATGCATTTCCGTTAATATATGTTTATAAAACCAACTCAAATTAAGCCGATTAAAATGTTATTTCTCTAATTTTTCTATAACCTTCGTCGTCAATGGGCCATACATACAATAAGAAATAAATAACAATAAAAAGTGTGTTCCAATCGAAAGAGACTTAAACTTAAGATTTAAGCATATGAATAATTTAAGGATGTTAATAAGTTAATATAATTAAAAAATACTTTTTAGGAATAATCAACATTTCTACACTATTTTTAAAGGTTCCCGGTATAATCCTTAGGACTAATATTATATATTATATATTATAGTATAATATATAGCTATATCTATAATATATAATATATATATATATATATATATATTATAATATATATATAGGTATAATATATATATATATAATAATATATAGTTATATTTACTATTTATATACTATATATCTATAATTATAGTATACCTATATACGGTATCTGTGCGTACACACGGAGACATTTGAATGTCGTATATATTACAAGTAATTCTAAGGTAATTAAAACATAACATTTATTTTGTAACGTAAAAACTATATTTTTTTCTAATTGAATCATATTTATGTAAATATTTGTGTACATATGAATTTAAAAACTGTCTCCAAAAAAAACTTTCAAGAAAACTTTAAAATAGAGTCACTCTCACAGTTTGAGGACATTGATTCTTTCATTGCGTTTGAATAAGAAAAGCCATCCCACAACCACATCAGCCTTAAAGACATATCAGACATGACAGAGGAGTAGTATCCGTTGTTTTCCCGAGTGCTCGCAGTCTCCGAAGAAAAAAGAACGCTCTTTTGTTTCAGGCTTCATCATCAACTCCAATCATTCAGTTTAGCCAGCGCCTTGACTTCCCTATCCTTATTTGAAAACAAGCATGATTTACTGTATCCAAGTAGAAGTAGGCTCCGTCCTATTTGCATTTCCATTAATAAACATCAAAAAAGCAAAAATATTTCTTTTAAAATCCAGAAATCATCTATCTGGCAGAGATAACTAAAGGAACTATGTTTCGTTTTAAAAGAGATAACATTTGCAACTTCTTTTCGGTATTAAAGAAATTAGTAAATGGGGGAATATATCTATCTATCTGAGGCGAAAAACTTTACAAACACTATCTCAACAGGGACTGTATTAGTATAAGCGTACTCAAATGGTGTTTTTAAAACAGAACCTTTGATTTAACAATGAAATAAAAGGCATTCGCCGAATTTACCGACATGTGGGTTAGGTTAGGTTAGGTTAGGTTAGGTTAGGTTAGATTAGGCTAAGTTAGGTTAATATAGGCTAGGTTAGGTTAGGTTAGCATTGTGTATGTCGGTAAATTCATTTCAACTAGAAATAAAATATTATTATTTATTTTATGAGAAAATCCCATGATGTTAATAAAATATAAAATAATAATCAGAGATTTAAAATGTCTTCTTTCCTAAATTAAATTTCTTAATTAAATTCATGTGCACACGCCCTGTCATTTGTAGTCACTTAAGGATATATATATATATATATATATATATATATATTATAATTATATATTATACCTATATTATATATATAGTATTATATATATATATATATATATGCTAGTATATATATAATATATATATTATATATATGTATATATTATATATATATATATATATATATTAGTGGTAAGAAAATAATATTCGATTTCAATATTTTATCTGTTTTAAAAATTGCCCAAATAAGTAAGTTTGCCTCGGAATATTATAAAAGCCGGAAATCATAAAAAACAAAAAATCAGTGCAACGGGTCTGGAGAAAATTTATATTTTACAAGCTTTAATCATAAATCTGTGTTGTATGTAAATTTTACTTTTTAATATATGTTAATTCAAAACTATTTTACATAATATATGATGTTTTCTTTATAAAATATTATTATATTGTACATAGTTTTGTTTATTTTCATTGTTTATTATATATAATGAAGAAATGATCTCTGATTTCCCGCCAAAAGTTGATTCCATTGGCAGAAAACCCGCTCTCGAGCCTAAAGCAAAGATATTTTTGTACATAACTTTTATTATAAGTTTTAATAAAATAGTAAGCATTGAAACAAATATGTTGAATATAATCCGAATGTAAATCTTAATAAATAACCAAAAAATAACAATATAGCTGTTTAAATCTCTACAATATAGAAATAATTTTAAAAAAAAGGTTATAACGAGTTATGTTGCTGGTTCATTAGCCTCAATGTACCAAAGCGTAATACTTCAGCTTCCTGGAGTTGAAGATGGCACTCCAAACAGAAATGATACTAAGCTATCTGTTCTATTTATGTTTCTTAACGTAAAAGGAGTCATTACAAGAAACTTCAAAAACAACAAGCAACTATTACCTTTGTAGTGGAAGAAGAAGAAGAAGAAGAAGAAAAGGATGGGGTTAAAATGCTCATGATTTTGGATCTATTTTCATGCAAAGTTGGTGTGGCAGTGATTAAGTTTAATATAGATTAAGTCTAATAACGGGTGATTGATGGATGGAGTGCCTAGAGCAGCGAGTGCCTAGAATAGAAGAGCTTGAATACAGAGTCTCTTGAATTTGACACCTCTGGGCACTAAGAAAAGATAGAGACCTATCGACTAATATCCGCATTCGCAATACAAGCTTTCTTAATTATACATATATCATCTACTTATATATATAGTATATATCATTTATATATATACTATATTTATTATACTATATATATTATATATTATATATTATTTTAAATAATAAAAATAAATATATTATATATATTATATATATATATATATATAATATATATATTTTGGCGTTACATTAACGTGCATTGTTTATATCTGAAACATCATATATTATATTCATGTCTAAATAATAAATTGAAATTGTATTAATGAGATGATCACTTTAAGGAGAGCAGTGGCGCGGCTCTGTTTTAATTAATTTTCATTAATAAATCACTCTTAATAACGCCTCAACGCAACTCTGGAGCGACTTCATCGAATTATGTCATAAATCAATCCGTAAAAGCCGAAATTCGAAATTGAGTAAAAATGCATAAACAAAAAAAAATCAGTTTTTAACAATAGTTTGATTAAGTATTTCAAAGAAAGGATTTTATGTAGAAGTCGATAAGTGTGCGTCTTAAGTTATCCGTGGCTGTTAAGTGTCAATGTTATTGATGAGATGGAGGTGACGTTCACGCACGCTTTCACAAACTCACTAACATACACGAATATACGTGCAAAATTAGTGGAGATTGGGGAATATTTATTTTTTTATAATCAAGTCGAGTGTCAAATGTAATTTGTTAAAATTATAATTTTGCCAAATTTTGTCAAGTTGTAATTATTGATAACATTAAATTATAATTTTAACCAGCCTGAATTTTTATCATTTTAAATACAGAATCAAATTCTTACTTCTTATATGTCAATAGTTATTCAAATACTTATATTTATATTATAATTCAAATATTTATATTATTTCTATATAATGTAAAGAAGTTTTAAGGATTGGGCTGTAAGTGGTGGATATATACAGAAAACTAGAAGTGATAATATGAGAGAGAGAGAGAGAGAGAGAGAGAGAGAGAGAGGGAAGAGAGAGAGAAGAGAGAGAGAGAGAGAGAGAGAGAGAGAGAGAGAGAGAACTCATGATTTGGATGATAAAAAAGTAATTTAAAAATCATATTCTAACAATTAAGCTTATTAAACAAATATTAAAACTTGTCATCAAAACTTTACAAAAACTAATTTTTAATATAGACTTAATATATGAAGAATAATTTGCTACTTATTTATATATATATATATATTATATATATATATATATATATATAGTATATATATATATATTATATAGTATTTATATTATATATAATTTATATATATATATATATTTTTTATATATATATATATATATATATATATATATATATATATATTATATATATATTATATTATTTATTTTATATATATATATAATATTATAATTATATCATATATATTATATATATATATATGTATATTTTATATATTATATATATATATACTATATAATATATATATTATATATATATATATATATTATATATATATTATAGTATATATATATTATATATATATTATTATATATACTATATATATTATAAGGTATAGTTGCAAAACAAAAATCGTTTTTTAATCGTGTTCTTATTTTGCCAAATAAAGTTTTTTTTTAATTTTTCCTTTTAAAAAATATTTCCAACATTCTATAATTTTTGCTTAGTTCCTGGGTAGAAGTGCCAAGAGTAGGAGTAACTAGAGAAGAAGTGCTACTTAGTAGATGTCCAAGTTTTACTGAAATATATTGAATGATAAACATGACACCTGCTGGAGGATAAGAAAGATGAGGGGCGATATTCAATATTTTATAACGCCATATGCAATTCGCTTGAAACATTGAATTTATATATATATATATATTATGTTATATTATATATATATATATATATATATATTACTCTACAGAGATGATATATATATTATATATATATATATATTATATTTATATTTTAGATTATAGATCAATCTATTTTAGATTATATATATATATATATATAATATATTATATAATATATATATATATATATATATATATATAATATATATTATATATATATATGAGCGCTCCTAACTCAGTGGTAGAGCAATCGCCTAGCAAGCGAGGGGGTCCAGGTTCGAGACTGGGTTGGAGCGAGAGAATGTGAGTTATTCTCTATTATCTCTAGCTTCGTCCCACTCAGACAATGATAATTGTAGCATGTTGGCTGCTAATGGGAAAAACTCCAGTACGCAAATAGGCCTGGCAGCCAGCGGATTTTGCGCAAGCCAAGCTCTAAGGATTTCTGTTGGGTTTTTCCTAACAGGGCATTAAATCGGCTACTGGGAGTTGGTGCGTTTTTGTGAGTTTATTATATTATATATTTATATATATATAGAAAAAGGAAGTTATAAGAAGCATATATTTTTTGTATTAGGTTTATATATATATATATATGTATATTATCTTATATTGTATTATATTAAATAATTATATATATATATATCTATATTATATAATATTATATTTATATATATATATTATTATATATTATATATATATTATATATATATATATATTATATATATTATATATATATATATATATATATTTGTTTACATCTGAAACATCATTTATTATATGCATAAGTGTATACAATAATTATTAATAAGGTGATCACTTTAAGGAGAGCAGTGCGCGCTCTGTTTTAATTAATTTTTATTAATAATCACTCTTATAACGCTCAAACAATTCTGGAGCGACTTCATTGAATTATGTCATAAATCAATTGTAAAAGCAAGCAAGAAGCACAAATTCGAAATTGAGTAAAAAGGTAAGTGAAAAAATCGTTGTGAATAATTTTGATTAAGTATTTCAAAGAAAGGATTTTATGCAGAAGTCGATAAGTGTGCGTCTTAAGTTATCCGTGGTTGTAAATGTCAATGTTATTGATGAGATGGAGGTGACGTTCACGCAAGCTTTCACATACTCACTCACATACACGAATAGACGTGCAAAATTAGAGATTGGGGAATATTTTCTTTTATAATTAAATCGTGTCAATGTAATTTGTTAAATTATAATTTTGCGAAAGTTTGT
>JABUQX010005996.1:15000-64179 GCA_015478945.1 Trachelipus rathkii
TTTACATTTCTTAATAATATTTGTGGCCTGTTTTTTTTTTTTTTTTTTTTTTTTTTTTTTTTTTTTTATCTATTTTTTTTTTTTTTTTTTTTTTTTTTTTTTTTTTTTGTTTTTTTTTATTTTTTTTTTTTTTTTTTTTTTTTTTTTTTTGGGGTTTTTGTTCCTAGTGTGGGTTTTGGTGTGGTGGGTGGTGTGTGTGGGGGGGTTGGGGGTCGGGCGGGTGGGTTATTTATTTCTTGTGGGTGTTGTTTTTCGGGGTTTTGTTGATTGTTTGTGGCTGTTTGGGTTTTGTTGGGGGGGATTTTTTTTTTTTTAATAACACTTGTTTTTACATTTCTTAATAATATTTGTAACATGTTTTAAGAACAATCCTCCATTTGAGTCAGATTATTCAATATAGTATGTGAGGGTTGTGAGAGTTTATTTTTTTTGTAAGTCTTTTAAAGAGTTGGAATTCGAATTAAATAACATATAAATATTGTGTCCATTCTTTAACCCAAAATAATGGAATTTTTTTCAACTTGTTTCACATTTTGATCATGATATAAATTGGATCAACCACATTTGTGTTCACTAGTAACAACCTAGGCATATTTTTATTTGTGGAAAGTGTTGAGAGAATTTTAGACGCAGCAGAATTCACAGGCAACTGAGATTGCGGGGTATTTGTGATGGCTTCTTTTGCGCTGGGACTGGTAAGAGCGACTTTTCTTCATCCTGATCCAATTGGATCTGAATGAGGGCTCCGTGATTTGAGTTGGAACGCCGTCTTTGAAAATAATTTTAAGTGGTTTTAATATTATAATATTATATAAATATATATATATAATATTAATATATATATATAAATAATATATATATCATATATATAGTATATTATATATATATGATATATATTATATACATATTTAGGGGATGGCCCTAAATCAAGTTTAAACACCTAGTTTCCCAACCCTATATTTTGTTTCATATATAAAAAAGTGTTGCCTGAGAAAAATTTCAGCTCCCATATAATTAATTAAGGTGCCCCCCAAAGGAGCTAAAGTTAGAATTTTGCAGAAACTTAGGCAGTATGTTTAACGTTAAGGTAAACAACAGAAATATGCACAACTCACAAAGTACCATCTATATTTTTAAAAGGAATAATAATAATAATAATAATAATAATAATAATAATAATAATAATAATAAATAATAAATAATTAATAATAATAATAATAATAATAATAATAAATATAAGGTGAAAATAATAATAATAATAATATAATAAATAAATAATGAATAATATAATATAATAATAAAATAATAATAATATAATATAATAAAATAAAAAGAATAATAATAATAAAATTTTATAATAATGAAAAGTTAATAATATTACTAATAAAGATAATAATAATAATAATAATGAATAATGAGATATAATAATAATATAATAAATCAAAAGTAATACAATTAATAATAAAATAACTTATATTTAATAACCATACCACAATTTGCCTGCTTTCTATTAGGCAGTATTGGTAATCCGTTCGGTCGTTTTTTCCTGTGTTCACTTTAACAATTCTGCTATTTTGAATTGCCTTCATCTTCTGTTCTTGGTTATATAATAATTCTGATATCCTGGAACCTAGTCATTTCCTCTTTCCCAGCATCATTAACACTACAATGTTTATGCACTATTTGCAACCCAGCGTTGGAAGTAACATAATCTTTCCAAGTAGATGGGCATTTATTTAAAAAACTTGTATTTATTGTAAATCTTGAGAAGCACATTCTCAATTTAGCTGAAATAAAATGATAGAACTGTTTTTATTTTAAACAGTTGAGGTCTTCGTAATCTTTACCACTAACTATATACCGTTTTATTTCGTTCCCAGCATCTCTGTCTTCTGCGGTCTTTACTATAGTTGCCATCTTTCGCTTCATCTCTATTGGCACCTCATCATCAAAGAAAGTGCGGAATTTTCTGGTGAGAGGTACCATAAGTGATTTATAAATTTTTTCACGGAAGCACTACTGATTTCAGGATCTACTTGCCTATACTCAATTAATTTTAGAAAAAATTTGTAATCCAGATATGAAGCTTTGACCGCTAGGGGTGCTAGGAACCACACCCGTAAATAGAGTGTGATAAGAAAAGTGCATATTCCTGGGATTGAATTTATCTAATATTTGGTCAGTTCGATTTGGTCTTGGAGTAAATAAAGTTTAAAAGCATAAATAGCTTTGGTGACCGTGCGCGGCTTACAGCTCCAGGAACACGAATGGAGAATCCTTTTGGTTGACTACCATCGAGGAATGTTATTGCCAACTCCAGCAATTCGCGGTAATCAGCTCTACACTGTTTTGTAAGTAACTGTCCTTGTAAAAATTTCAGCATACTGAGACGGACGTCCTGGCTGACATTTTCTACCCCAGTACGGTACTTTCTCTTGCCTATGGTCGACCAGGTTTCCCTAAATTTTTTTAAACAAACTCACATCGGGTCCAGAACTTACTTCCAATACTGTTTCAAAACAAGCTCTCAGTACTAATTCAAAGATATGATGACGACAGGGAAGGTAGAGTAAGTCATGATCAAACATATTTTCAAGGTTTATACATGCACCATTTATTCGACCTGTGTTGCTTGCAGTTGTATCAAAACACAACGCCTGTATTTTATTTTCTATACCCCAATTTTCCACTTCTTGGTAAATGGCAACAGACTAATCAATTCCTCTAGATGTTTGGATTTCGGGAATGCCTATTAATTATTCTTTGATTTGAAAAGTTACAATTATGGCTAATCTGTCAACCTTTCCATCTCATTGTAACGCCAAAGCATTGCACTCTTCCAACTTAAATTTTCCTTTAATATCTGCTTGTCTCTGTTCCCTGAAATGTTTTCTTCGACGCTGCAAAGAAGTACCGTTAACAATTAGGGTTCAGTGTTCAAATGAAAGGGTGTTGCAGCTATTAGGATGATGTATCGCATTGTCTATCAGATTTTTGCTGCTGTCTGAGTTTCTGACAAACGTGGAGTATAAAAATCTACTTTGACTCCGTGGAGTTAAAAAATCTACTTTGACTCTCATTCCAGAAGTACTTGGTTCGTTCTCTTTCATTGTATGACTTTAATCTAGTTCTGTATCTTGAGTCGAACATAGAGTATGCTCGCTGCCAATATTTTCTTCACTATCACTACTTGATGATGAGGGTTGCCGTAGCTGAATCATCGCGTTTCCTTCCATTTCCTAATAAGTTCTCTTTCTTCTCCCATTTTCCTTTTCAATGCGTCCTGTTTTCTTTCTTCGATGGCTTTAAGTCGGTGATCAATGCCAGCCACGCAACCTACTCTTCCATTCATGCATTGCAAAATTAAAAACCCTTTATCCTCTTTGTTTTCAATTATATTTACGCATTCTCATGGGCTAGATCAAATAAATCATCTAATAAGTTGGTAAATTTCGTACGTTTTGCCACTTCTACATCTGTAACTCCACTAAGTCGTTTTTATAGGTTTTGCCATCCATTATAAAGCGATATGACTTTTTCAACACAATGATCCGCTCATTTTTTAAGATCTCCTTCATACGTTCATTCTGAACTATCTGTCAGATTATTATTAGTTATTAATTTATTATCTGTTTTGTCTTATCTTCTACTTTATATGTATTATTTATTTTTTTGTTATATTTTTTTTTTTTTTATTTTTAATTATTATTGATTTTATATATACTCTTTAGTTATTATATTATGATTTTAATTGTTGTATTTTATTTTTTTTTTTTTTTTTTTTTTTATATTGTTATATTTATATTGATATTTGATATCATTTATATTTTATAATTTTCTTTATACTCTTTTATTTTTATATATTTTTTTTTTTTTTGCATCGCACTTATTTTTTTTTTTTTGTCCTATTCCCTAGCACAAAATCTGTCATTCATATTAAATCATTGTAAGTTATATGTCTAGATTTGTATTGTCAATTACGCTTAATGTTTGTGATTTTGTACTATTTGTCCAAGATTTGTTTGTCAATTTTGTTTTTCTTCTTAAATTTATTTGTTATTTTTTCTATTCTTATTACAATTGTTTATGATTTTCTTTCTGTACTTTTTATTTGGTTTTTTTTTTGTCTATATAATCTTTTTTTTTTTTATATTACTTTATCTTTTTTTTTTTTTTTTTTTTTTTTTTTTTTTGATTTTCTAGTATTTTTGACTTTTTAAGATTTTATTTAACTTTTATTTTTTCACTCCGTTCTTGGTAATTATTTAATTTTTTTGATAGTGAAGTGAAACTTTGAGTGATAATAAAGGATTATTATTTATTTGTTTTAGTTTTTTAGGTTTTTTTTTTTTTACATTCTATGGTTATTATTATTTATCCATTTCTTAATTATATTAGTTTCTCCTCCCTTGTTAAATTAATATTAATATTATTTTTTTTTTAATAGCGATCTTCATTTTATATACACTCGGTGTGAATAAGTCTGATTGAATAATTAATTATAGAATAGAAGATGTTAAATTTTCTTTGAAATATATATTTATTAGTCTATATTTTATAATTTTTCAAATAAATATTTTTCATATTATAACTTTTATTCACGTTATGATTGACATTGAAATTAATTACCTCCTCCATCGAACTTATACTGATAAGTTATTATTCTTGTTATTGTTTTGTACAATTTTAGAATTATTTTTTGTTAATTTTTTAGCTTGTTAATAAAAATGTATTGTTGAGTATTTTTTATTTATTTTCTTAAATTTTTTTTTTTTTTATTCTTATTTATTTATATGATTATTGTATTTTTATTTTTTTTTATTTATTTTATTAATTTTTATTCTTCTCTTTTTTTTTTTATTTTTTTTTTTTTTTTTTTTTTTTTTTTTTTTTTTTTTTTTTTTTTTTTTAATTTCTATATGTCATATATTCTATACTTTACATGGCGATTGGATAAGTCTGTGTGGGTAATAAGTTCTGTTACACTACGATTGCAATAAGTTTATTATATTTGTCGTCAAAGAGTATTTTGTGACAATCCTTACTGTATATAATCTCGAAGAAATATCATTATTGTGAAATGGATAATGGTAAAGATATCTTGAATAGTTAATATCGATATGGTAAAATGTTCGTGGTTTTCATTCTTTACATTTTTCTATCATGTAGTCCGTTATTGATTTTTTTGAGCATTTCATAATTTTTACTTTTTTTAAAAACTATTTCGCAAAAAGTAGCCTCTCAATTTAAGAGAAAAAAATTCATTTTCGATTAAATATTGTTATATTTTCGTTTAATATATTTTGAATTTTTTTAAATTATTAATAAAGTATGAATATTAATTTGAATTCATAATGAAACCGTAATTCGCCAAAAATGCAATCTTCTTCTTCTTTTTGCAGCACCATTTCAGATACTTGCTATGTGGATTGAAGTGATTCATGTTCATGAAATGTCCTATTAAATTTGAAGAATTGTTTCCCTGTAGTCGTGATATTTTATACTCACAAGTAAACATTTAGATATATAACAATATCACTGGGCAATGATCAGACGAACTTTACAAACCTAACAAAAAGATTGTTCTCACAAGCGTATTACTGTATGTATAGTGCCCACCAAGGGATTGAAAGACCAAATAGCCTTCTTAATCACGAGAGTCTCTAATACGATTGGAAAAACTGTGTTCACAGAAATTTAGTCTAATACGAGCATAGGGATTAGGCCTGATTCCTAACCATCTTTTCTAACTAAGGGACAAATAAAAAGCATATAAAAAAAAGTTGAGAATAACTAATGCTGGAAATTTGAAATAAAAATTATCAAACCAAAAATCCTACATAAACTATTTTTTCCTTGACTTGGGGCCTTAAACCATATAAATCACTATAAGAATAAATCACACACCAAGGAAAAATAAAAATAAGGCACTGATTTTGGTTCTTTTTCAAATTAATTAAAAAAAAATACAAAGAACCTCTGCTAGACTGATAACTTTAATGACCACTAGCCTATCCGAAAGCCTCTATTTGAAGAACAAAGGTAATGCAAATTTTTATTTACTTTATTTCGCTCTTAGCAATCTCGTAGCTTCTGGAAGATATAGAAAACCTGGAGGCAGTGGGAATACAAAACAATGGAAACCCGCACATGACTGTCCTCACGAGCGATACATAGATAAAGAATGACGAAATAAATCACGGGAGGGTCTATTTATATCCTTGGTGACGTAGTAATTTCAACTACCTCGCGCTAGAATTGATTTAATTGCAATTCTGTAATTAAATCTTAGATATTTACTAAAAACAGTCAAAAGTTGTATTAATTATTAAATAATCATTAGAAAATATGACCAGACTCCAGAAAGCAATATGCATATATCTAAAACAGGCTACAGGAAAATAAATAAAATTTTTGAATTCAGCGAGCAATTTCATGGGTGAAACTTAAAAAAATATATTTTATTCTAATATTTATTAATAACACCTTAAATATTAGTATCATCTTAGGTCTGGCAGCGTACGCTCTGAGTAAGCTTCCGTTTCTACAGTAGAAGGAGCGCAAGAGTTGCCAAAAATTGTTTTTTTTTTATCATGCTCTGGAGAAAATGTTAATTTTTTTTAATAATTTTTTTTTTAGTTAGTTGAGCTAATGGTCCCCCCGTCGTCCCCCGGTAGGCCGAGAAACCCCGACTCGTTCCATCTTTGTGGTTTACCCTGGGGTATCGCTGGGTGGCGCTCCTTCGTACTTCTCATAAACGATAATTATCATACAGTTTTGCAACATTTTTAAGAATTTAAAATTTTAAAAGCTTTATTTTTTTTAATTTCATCCATAAAAATGTCTCCTGGATTACAAAGTGTTATTATTTTCATGAAGTGGTTCTAGTTTTAGTTATGACGCATGTTGCTTTCTTCAGGCTGATATAAAATATTATAATTATGTGAAATAACCTAATAATTAGTTATTTCAGCATAAAGTTTATTTGATCCTACAGTATCCAAGTTTTAAACTAATCCAATGTTAATGGCTTGTTATAACTGGTTTAATAGAAAATTTATGAAATAATTATATAGTTACTATATGATAATTACGTACATACATGTCAAAAATCAGGAACGAAATTCGGAATATATACAGTTTAAAAATTTCAAGTTTCTAAATGGCCTAACACAGAGTAAACTGGGAGCTTGAATCTCTTCAAATGAGTAACTTTTTGACCTCAGGTCATTTGTCTCACGATGTTATTTAGAAGAGCAAATTAACTTTGAAATGAATTCCAAAGTTTTGTACTTCTAAACATATATAATTTATGTAAATACTCCCCATTATTATGGAAGTTATAACAATATCAACGAAAATTGTAAATTGCAACCTATCGAAGATGGCCTACATTTTTTACTGGCTTCTAAATTTTCAAAGATGAATTCATTAAAAAGGACTACATTATATGACTCGAACTAGTGCCAGATTTAAAATATAAATATAAATATTTAGACCAAGTTTCAGAACTCAAATCGTATATCTAGGGGTTGTTTAAACGGGATATATATATATATATATTTTTGTAATAACTAGCCTGGGTATATATATATATATATATATTATGATATATATTATTATTATATTATACATATATATACATATATATATTATATATATATATTATTATATATTATTATTATATATATATATATTATATTATATATATATACATATATATTATTATTATATATATATTATTATATATATATAAATATATTATATATATATATATATATATATTATATATATTATATTATTATATATATATATATATATATATATATATATATATATATATATATATATATAATATATATATATATATATATATATATATATATATATATATATATATAAATATAAAAATATATATTATTATTATTATACATTTATTTATATTTCAGTTTATGAATGTTGGGTGTCTGGTTATTCCATATTTGTATCGCTCTATAACAATCACTATTATATATTATATATATATATTATTATATATATTATATATATATATATATATATATTATACATATTATACATAAGTATATATATTTATATATATATATATATATATGAACTTTATTCTGCAGACACGCAGTACAATAGTTATATCAGTAAAACCCCTATTAAATGTAAAATTACTTTAATATATACATAATTTAATTAAAAATAATACATTAAAACACATGGGGAATGGGGAACCTATCACTTAGAGAGGCCTTTCAGTCTTTGTTGACTTTATTCAATCTGGTTTCGTGCGCTTCCAATCGATTTGTATGTAGTTAATTTCTATTCGAATTTGGTCTTGGTTGGTTGTCTATAACCTTCTGTAGGATGATCTTCCATTTCTTCTCAGTCAGTAGTATATTATTAAGTACAGGATCCATTTTTATTTCTCCTTCTATTGCATTCATATGTTGTAGTTTGGTATTAAAAATGAGTAAACTTTCTATCAGTTTTCTTTTATATAGGTTTCCGTTTCTTTGAATGATTTGGTAGTTTTTTGTGTCAATAAGATGATTGTTTAGGTTCCTATGCTTGACAAGAGCGGAATTTTGGTTACCTTTTTGAAGGTCGTAGTTATGTTGAGATATTCTTCTTTTTATATCTATAGTTTCTCCTATGTAAAAGTTTGGGCATGAATTGCATTTTATTTTGTATATTCCTGGAATGGGTTGAGCTTGAGTTGAGTTATTAGATTTTCCTTGTAGAATTGTCTTCAGTTTATTTATGTTTTTTACAGGGTGTATATTTTGGGGTAGTAATTTCTTATAATTATTTGTTTCTTCAGTAGGTATATTGATATAAATCTTTTTTTCCCCCTCTGTTACAGGGTTGTTTCCTTGCGTATGTTCACAAAAAACTACCAAATCATTCAAAGAAACGGAAACCTATATAAAAGAAAACTGATAGAAAGTTTACTCATTTTTAATACCAAACTACAACATATGAATGCAATAGAAGGAGAAATAAAAATGGATCCTGTACTTAATAATATACTACTGACTGAGAAGAAATGGAAGATCATCCTACAGAAGGTTATAGACAACCAACCAAGACCAAATTCGAATAGAAATTAACTACATACAAATCGATTGGAAGCGCACGATACCAGATTGAATAAAGTCAACAAAGACTGAAAGGCCTCTCTAAGTGATAGGTTCCCCATTCCCCATGTGTTTTAATGTATTATTTTTAATTAAATTATGTATATATTAAAGTAATTTTACATTTAATAGGGGTTTTACTGATATATATATATATATATATATATATATATATATATATATATATATATATATATATATATATATATTATATATATATATATATATATATATATATATATATATATATATATATATATATATATATATATATATATATATATATATATATATTAATATTAATATTATGCAAAAAAAAAAATTGTCTGAGATATATCCATTATAGGTAAGCAGGTAATGTCTTTAATATTAATATTGGGAATAATGGATTTATTTCTGCATAACAGTAATTTTATTTTATATAAATATAAGAATATTTTTATATATATATATATATATATATATATATATATATATATATATATATATATATATATATATATATATATATATATATATATATATATATATATATATATATAAATATATATATATATATATATATAATGTATATATAATAAAATTACTGTTATGCAAAAAAAAATTATATTTTTGAAATAAATCCATTATAATAATTTTTTTCCCAATATTAATATTAAAGAACATTACCCTTCTATAACACAGGCCTGCATTTGAAAAAAAAATTTGTTCCTGGGGTTTTCTGAAGTGATTCCTAACGAAATTGTCCTCCTAAATTGAAATATGACATTCATTTTGCTCAATCAGGTCTGGTTTTTGAGATACAGCGCACTACTTCTTTTAGAAATTGGGTAATTTTAAGAAAAATTCGTTATTTATATCAAAGTTATTTAATAAATTACAATTACTTGTAAACTAGGAAAAAAATAAATACCGACTCAATTCGACTTTCCTTTAATTAATTTTAAACTTACAGACTACTTATGAGCCTACCCAAGACGTGCAAGAAACTATTTTCCAAGAAACGAAGTCCTTGATGATTTCCGTTTGTGAAGCGATGTTGGTTCGTCGCGTTTAAGACACCAGCAATAGTCAGCTAACATGTTGATGTCCCAGCGTCCTTGATATCTTGTTTCCATCGTCTTTATGTCTTGGTGAAATCTTTCACCTTGTTCCTCGCTGTAATCTCCACAGTTTGCGGGAAAATAGTCAAGATGTGAATGGAGAAAATGCATTTTTATCGACATGCGAGCTCCCATTTTTTCGAAGCTTTTCATAAGCTCATTTACATGTGAGATATATTCTGAGCTTCTTTTATTTCCCAGAAAACCGTCAATTACTTTACTAAACGATCGCCATGCATCTTGTTCACTGGCTTCCATATTGGTGTAAAAATGCTTGTCCTTTAACAGAGTTCTAATTTGGGGACCGTCAAATATGCCTGCATGGAGCTTTGCATCACTGATGTGTGGGAATTTTTGCAGTAGATACTTAAAAGCTTGGCCTTCTTTATTCAGTGCTTTGACAAAGTTCTTCATCAGGCCAAGCTTTATATGAAGAGGAGGCAGTAAAACATTTTTGGGAGGGACTAGAGGTTCAGCTACCACGTTGTGGCAGCCAATTTGGAATGTCTCTCGAGCTGGCCAGTTTTTTTGCTTATAGTGAAGACTATCAGCACGGCTATCCCATAGACACATGAAGCAAGGATATTTTGTGTAGCCTCCTTGCATCCCAAGAAGAAGGCACACAACCTGAAAGAAAGGATTAATTCTTAAATACATTAAATGTAGTAAATTAAAATTGAAAACTGTCTTTATGCTTGCATATTGATGTACATGGTTTCTAAGAACTTATATTTTTTCATAGGTAATTTTTTTAAAAATGAAGATTTATAATGACAAGAAGAAACTGGGAAATATATCTTACCTTGAGATCACCACATATTAACCAGTTGTGGTTAGAGTACTTGATTGTATTAATCAATACTTCCATATTTTTGTAGCTTTCTGTTAACTGAACTGAATGGGCAATAGGTACGGATGCCATTTTATTGCCAATATTTAAGAGTACTGCCTTCAAGCTTCTGCTAGAAGAATCAATGAAGAGCCTCCATTCACTTGGTTGGTAAGGAACGCCAAGTGCCTCAATTAAACCTTTTACATCATTGCAATACACCAAATAGCTGCAAGAAGCAACTGCAAAGAACTTTCGAAACTCTTCGTCTCTATTTCTGAACCAAAAGTATGTAGTTTCTTGAGAGAGGAGGTTGTTCTCACTAAGACGGGATACAAGAAGTTGTGCGTTCTCCAGCGCCTTAAGGCTATGATACAGGCTTTGCAGCACATATGTGGAGCAAAGGTTTTGTCTTGATCTCCTAGCTTTATTCCAAAATATGCATTGTAAAGGAACTTTACTAACGGCGTTATAGTGCATTGCTGGTCACTAAAAGTTACTTTGCCACACACATAACAAAATCTATCAGGACTGTTTTTACACTTTCTATTCATTTTTATGAAATATTAGGAGTTTTGCTAATGTATCTGCCTGCAAAAAAATTCACAAAGATAAATAAAGCTTTAGAAATACACTTTAAACACTGTTCCTAGATGAGAACAGTCATGGATTAAAGTAAGAACACTTAGTTGGAGAGTGAGCAAGCAACACACAACCACTCGCGCCCGCGGTCAGCTAGAGACTGAGCTCTCTAATGCCATCTAGGGAGCTCGGTCTGTATCTTAAAAACTAGACCTGATTGAGCAATATGAATGCTTGATTTGGATTTAGGAGACAAATTTCATTAACAACCACCTATAAAACCCCCAGGAACATTTTGGTCGCAGGCCTGTGTAATGGATATATCTCAGATTAACTTTTTTCTTATCATAATATTAATATATATATATATATATATATATATATATATATATATATATATATATATATATTAAAATATAAAACAGATATATATATATATATATATATATATATATATATATATAAATATTTTATTTATATATATATATATATATATATATATATATATATATATATATATATATATATATATGAAAGATAGGCGGAGAAGTGAGGAAATACGGAGAGAGCTGAGAATTGGATCAATAACTAAACATATACAACAGAATCAACTGAGATGGTATGGACACCTCAAGAGAATGGAAGAGGGAACTGGACCAAGAAAGATGCTGGAATGGACGCCAGTGGGCCGTAGACCTGCGGGCAGACCGAAGAAAAGATGGAAGGATGCGGTGGAAGATGCGATGAACGTCAGAGGAGTGTCTATGGTGGATGTGGAGGAGAGAAGAATGTACGAAGATAGAAACCACTGGAGGAGGTTCTGCAGAGGCGACACCTGACAGGTCAATACAGATCTACCAGAGGGGATGGTGAATAAGGTGAATATATATATATATATATATATATATATATATATATATATATATATATATATATATATATATATATATATATATATATATATATATATATATATATATATATATATATATTGAATCATATATATATATATATAAGTGAAGAGTGATAAAAAAATATATATATATATATATATATATATATATATATATATATATATATATATATATATATATATATATATATATATATATATATATATATATATATATATATATATATATATATATATATATATATATATATATATATATATATATATATATATATATATATATATATATAAGAGTAATACTTCTAAACCGATGGGTATAGGAATAAGTCTTATAAGTCACACTTTTTTTATTACACGTACACGTGTATGGTCTTACATACGACATATATGTAAGCATTTTATTTTGTCTTGTTTGTTGTTTGGTTTGGTTGTTGTTGCTTATGACGCGTGCACGAGCTCTCACACTCACTATGAGATTCACGGAATGACGTCATAAATATTACGTCATATTTTTATTTTGTTTGATTGTTGTTTGATGATGCACGGATTCATATTGTATATATATATATATATATATATATATATATATATATATATATATATATATATATATAGAGTATTATATATATATATATATATATATATATATATATATATATATATATATATATATTTTAGCAAGAGTTTTAATATATTTTTATTTTTATTTATTTATTTTAATTAGTTTTACCCTTAAATAATAAATGCAATCAAAATGTTCGAAGTCTGATTTGAACCATCGTTTATCGGAATGGTTTACGGTCTCTTTAAACCACTGAGCTACAGTGGCCAGGCCTTGTCTCTCTGTTAATAGTTCTACCTTATAATCGACGCAAGGTCAATTTTGCTATCTCTCTTGTCCCGAACTTTTTTTACTTTTTTGACAGGTATATAAAGTCACCTTTCTTTCCTTCTTCGAACTTACAATAATATATAATAGTCGTCATAGTAGTTCACCATTTTTTGCTATATATATATATATATATATATAT
Organism: Trachelipus rathkii; assembly: GCA_015478945.1. Classification (NCBI taxonomy): domain Eukaryota; kingdom Metazoa; phylum Arthropoda; class Malacostraca; order Isopoda; family Trachelipodidae; genus Trachelipus; species Trachelipus rathkii. Next base: position 28,605 of record JABUQX010005996.1, read on the forward strand.
ATATATATATATATATATATATATATATATATATATATTTTATTTATATATATATATATATATATATATATATATATATATATATATATATATATATATATATATATATATATTAATATTTATATATATATATATATATATATATATATATATATATATATATATATATATATATATATAGATATATATATTTAGAATTTATTTATATATATATATATATATATATATATATATATAGGCTCCTCCTATTTGAAAGGGACAAACACATTAGATTCCCTTCAAACTTGAACTATATATTGCTGGTAGTGGCACCTCTGCAGAGCCGAAGTTTCATGCCGCTACACCCATCCAAAGGGGGAACTGGGCCCCTTAAACCTGGATATGGTCTTAGTTAGAAAAAAAATTAATAGCCGGTATGATTCTGCAATGATTTCTAAGTCAGAGAATAGTTCAGAATTCAAAACGGCTCATTCAATATTTACACATACGGAGCCGGAGCTGGAGCCGGAGCCGGAGCCGGAGCCGGAGCAGGAGCCGCAGCCGCAGCCGCAGCAGCAGCCGCAGCCGCAGCCGCAGCCGCAGCCGCAGCCGCAGCCGCAGCCGCAGCCAGAGTTAAAATCTACATGCAAACCTATAGTAGACCGAATAAAGTACCTTTACCTTTGTTTATGAACCTATAGAACTTGATTTTGAAGGGGTCAGAACCATCATGGGTGTTTGATGAACCCTTGGAGGGGGTTTCCAAAGAAAAAGAAGAAATAAAGGAGAAACACATGTAATTAAAAAAAGATGATAAAGGAAGGATAAAGAAGGCGTAACAAAAAATCGGAGATAGAATTAACTCATGCTGCGGAAGCCTACACCGTAGCCGTTGCCGGAGCCTGCGTTGTAAAATAAGGTTACAATCATATAATAAACCGAGTAAGGTATCTTTTCCTATGTTTATGAACCCGTAGAACTTGATTTTGAGGGTTTCAGAACAATCACGGGTGTTTGAGAGACCCCAGGGTGGGCTCCCATAAGAAAAAAGAAGAAATAAATGAGAAATACATGAAAAGTAAAAGAAAAGATAGAAAATGGAAGAAGAAGGAATAAGAAGATAAAGACTGTGGGAACTCATGCTGCGGAGCCCTGCACCGGAGCATTGCCAGAGCCTGACTTGAAATCTGACTATTTCTAGTAGCAATAGACATCAACATGTCATTTGACATAGTCTTCCGTCAAACATTAATAAATATAATACCAAATACTAATTTGACCATTAGAGACAAGAAAAATAATAGCCAACTTTCTATCAGGCCATTCAGATAAGGTCATACAAGGTAGATACTTCTCCCGTACATACATACTATACAATGGATTCCCCCAAGGCGACATTATAAAACTAACACTTTTTAATCTCTTCATGCACGACCTTCCAAACCTCACATCCCCGTCTTTAAAAATTAATATATATGCCGACCTACTGGCAATTACATCTCAAAGCCACTCCAGAGAACCAGCACGCATAGAGCTGCAACAGCATATAGGCCAGCTGGAGCAGTGGCTGATAATGAACAGAATGACAGCACCCCTCCCCTCCAAAAAAAAATAATTAAAATAAAATACTCAATAACGTTATTCACACTCGCACCTAATTTTAGAGAACCAAATTTTCATCCAACAATTTACCTTTCAAATAATTGACTACTTAATAAACAACCCAACATCTTGGGCTTGACTGTCGGCACCCCCCTATTTAAACAACATTACATCCAAACCCACACATAAATTAAAAGCCTTGAGAGCGCTAACAGGAACAAACTTTGACCAGCGCAAAGAAACCAACTCTATAGTATATAGATAATATCTTCGTCCCCCTAAATTATGCATTGCCCGCTTGGGCAACCACAATTTCAAAATCTAACCTTCAAAAACTAGAAGTTGTTCAAAACAAAGCCCTCAGGATAATAGCAGGTTGCGTCCTTTCTGCACCTATGCACCACCTTCTGACTGAAACAAAAATTCTTCCTAACCATCAAAAAATTCCAGTACCTTCCAGTGGGTTTTAAGATAATATTATCTTAAAACCCATTGGAACCTATTGGAATTTTTTTGCTTGGTATAAAGGCCCACTTTGAAATGATAGTATTTTTTTTTTTACAGTTGTCACCACCACTCACGGCCAGAGCCATATTTTTTCAAGGGACGGGGGTGTTTCGAACACATTTATCTCGCTTTCACGTTAAGCACCACATGTCGACCGATAACTCATGGTGGTGCTTATTACGTCAACGACTCCTTACCAACTATGCAATTTACAGGAAATCATTCTCACCCAGTCACTACGGGCCCCACACCAAGCTGCCTTTTTTTCCACGAGCCAGTTTCGATCCCAAAACGGTCAAGGCGGATTACACAAACCACCTTATTATCAGAGAGAACTACCTGCCAGCGTGCCTTGCTCACTCTACCTATTATCGGACGCCCGAGCCAACCATCCCTCCAAGCAAGACCATATATAACAATAGCCGCCAGAAACCCTCCACGACACACCAGCTCGCTGTGGCATTCTCATACATTATCGCCTAGCAGAGTCACAAATCCCTCGCATCCCCAGGGTAGATTATCTATGACCGAGACCCGGCTTATCTATATCCAATATTATAGATCGTTCGCCCCCGCTATTCCAATTAACATCAACAAAAAAACAGTCGCAAAAAAGAAAAGACACAAAAAAAAAAAAACCTTCCAAAGAATTTAAACAACATTCACACTCAATGAACCCAAGAAACGATCTCCGCATACCAAAACAATATAATTTTCCCCAAAGTACGTTCACCCGGAATATCCAACACGAAACAAACTTTCCATCTCCAAACACGAAGGTAATTGAAACTGTCCACGACTCCTCTCTGCAACCACTTCCTTCTCCTTCAGAATATTTCAGAATCTTTTAATAATTTAAAATCCAACAATCCTTTTCCCTTACTGTCAAAGCTGCCATTCCCCAAAATCAAAAATTGATTGACATACGCAATAAGCATCTCATGTAGCTTTTCCCTGTTTTTAGCGAAATCAGCACTCATTTCAGTACCCTTTAAGTTAACAGATCTCTGGGCTCAAGCCTTCAGTTGGTTGGCCCCCCGAATATCTCGAGGTCGCCAGTTTCTCGTAGAGGGAGCGGCGGGACGACAATATATATATATTTATATATAATATATTATTTATTATATATAATATATATATGTATTATACGATATATATATAGACTATATAAATATATTATATAATATATATATAATATATATATAGATATATATATATATTATATATATATATTTCATGGCGTAACCTAGAAAGATTTACAACTTTTAGGCAGTTACACACACACCACACACACACACAACACACTACAACATATAAATTATATATACTATATATATAGTTATTATATCTATAATATAATATATAATATATATATACTATATATAATAATATATATTAATTATATATTAATATATACTATAATATAAAATAGGCAATAAAACGCTATATACTTAAAAAATATACCATACATAATATATATGATAAATATAGTATATATACTATATAAATAATATATATAAAATAGAAATAGTATATAAAGTATATAATATAGAAATAGATATATATAATATAGGTATATATATATATATATATATCAGAGGGCGTCGTGTCCACCCACCCCGCTCATTTAGATGTAGTCCGCTAGCGCACCTCCTCGCACCTCGACCCGAACAACACGTAGAATCTCCGCCTAGCGCTCCTCCGCAACCCATACAGGGACCATCAAACCTCCGCTCTTCACATTATACAGCGAACCCCGTCTATCTCGCGTCAGCGCACGTTTCTCTCTCTACCGACATCACGACAGCCAAACGCAAAGCTTACCCCTAATACATGTGCGACCTTCACAAAATAGCGTTTACTTCTAATATACATATTACAAATAGGTCCATACTTATATGCCGCTTACAACAAAAGCTCTGAGTGTGCATCCTAGATGAGTGTACTCGATCATAAATATGATATAGCTGCGAATCCATACGTGACACAAAATCTCTGACAACATCCTCTTGCCTCATTTCCCGTCTCGAGAGTGGTCAAAGAAGACAAGAGAGACCGAATCCGATATTCACCTGTTTCCAGGACCATCATCGTAGATCGCACTCGCACATACAACGTTCCAATATCAGCACCAACACACATCAAGAGTGTGAGTGATACAGGCTCGTCAGAGTCTCGAAATAATCCTCTTTATCATTCCCTCACAACTATATTGATTCACCCACGAGCGCGGGAGCTACTAAATGATTCGCTCGTACAGCAGCAGAAACCCACCGTGGAATATCAACCGTTAATCGCACCGGCGTGCACACGTAATATAGTTTGCCACATGGAAAACAACATTGCAACCACGCCAAAAAATCCGTGCCTACACACTGTCTCTTAAAGGGGGACCTTACCGGTGAACAACAGAAGGTACGGACACACTGAAGTGTTAGTTCGCTTGGGAGATCCCAGCAATGTTCCATTGTAAATTAAGAGTTCACTCACCTAAAATCTCAATTCTCGCCTTCCCTTCATGAAATTTATCTTGGACCACCCTGTCACCCCATAAACAGGTCTATTCGTTTTCAACGATTTTAGTAGAATGCCTTGAAAGCCTCGAACGACGCCTGCAGAGTCGATGACAATAATGCCTACACGTAATACAGCTCGGTAGCTAATGTAGTTACGGTGATCCAGTACAACAATGCAATAAGATTCCTTATGTCGCAATTTAGCTTATCCTAATAATATAAAATATATAATACTCATAACTTAACACCAACAAAAGTACTCACACACGTCAACATAATACATAAACTGATTCATACATAGGTGAGGCAGCCAACATCGCGTACCTACAAATCGCTATACATAGACTACCATACGAGGACTATTATATCCAATTAACTGCGTGGAGAGAGACGCGCGAACAATATTATATAATATAAATTATAAATATACTATAATATATATAAATACTTATAGCAACGGTAATTCTACTGATATATATACATGACTACAATGCCAATATAATATAAACTACTACAACCTTTCCATATGTATAGCCATAAATAGAACCAACTAGTAATATTATAGCTATACTACTAACTAATAATCAATATAAACTATAATTATAGTAGATACTATTAAATACATAATCATAAATATAACATACATAAATAATATTATCAATCATTATCCTCAGCTCTAGTCACAATGAATAGTCCTTCGGGTAAAAAATTTCTTACAACGAATATCGGCTAATCACTTATATAGTTTGTTGCTACATGTAGGTGTTCTAAATTAGTTTGCTGTGTTCTCCACACGGTGAGGTATACTCAGCAAATTGTCGACTCTACCGTGAAACCAGGGGTAATTAGCCATTCCAATTGACGTCACTATACATAACATATGTAAATACTTTGTGGTGATTAAGGACCAAATGATTATAAAAGATAAAAAGTGTGTGAGATTCAGCTCACAGATGCCGATATGCTTAGTAACTACTATAATTATAGAGGACGAGCGGAGAACACCTAAATCATTTATGAGACAGCATTCAGGGGAACCTGGAATTTCAAGGTGATAAAACTTTTCACCAAAAAAACTCGAATATGAGACTTTTGCAACCTATATACAAATTACACTTTTTTCTGTTCCTGAACCCTAAATCTAGCAGCAATGTTGAAAGAGTTCCAAAACGTACTATTAAAGAACGCATGCATAATAATAATTTTACCTTATACAAATGCAATACTTTTAACATATACTTGACAATAACTTCGACGATCTGGCTTATTTCTAAATATAAACAAGGATTGGTCAATACCAACTGTGAGAAACGGGCTATTTTTCAAAAGAAGTTTCTCAAAAGGTCTTCTCAACGAGAGTCATCAAATATAACTAAAATAAGTAACGAAAAAAACAATAAGTCTCTGGAAAGTACTTAACAAGGGTCACATAACTGAGTTACTGTTCTCAACGAGAGCTCACAAATAATAATAATGGCTTCAAAAAGAGATGAAAGAGACTATCTCAAATATTACTACACATTTACTCTACTACAAGTATCTTACTCTAGAGGACCAATATCAGAATTAGGAGATATTTATATGCGTAATAAATGAGGAGTAAACATAACTTCATTTATATATCATTACAAGACAATTGAGACGAGCTCTCGGACCAAGGTCAGAGCGGCATACAACTCTATTTTCCTATAGATCCACCCTCATTACATTTGCAAGTTGCCGCAAACTTCAACTGTATATCAAATATTCACCCTGACCATTTCTGCACGAGACAACCTCCCGCTACTGTACCCTGAGCTCACACCAGCTCGTTAAAAAAGTTCATTCGAGTTATGAGCCGCTCGGAGAGTCAGATTAAATCTATGCCGCAGACAAACTTAGCGAGCACTATATACAGAGATCACGTATTTTATCTGTTCCCACCGTATCGTTGTATTTTTCCGCTACTTATAGTATACTCATTTAATATCTTTTTTATGTAAATATATGGATACAACATTCTTTACTTATTCCATACGACTCATATATATATAACTATATATAAAAATATAATATGTCCTTGAACATTATAATCGTCATATTTTTACGCTATAAATCATATTCTATACCCAACTAAATCTCATCTGAAAAATCGGCTATACGTCTTAATGAATTTTAACATTAGGAACTGTAACGAGGCTCATAAATTTTATATTCCTTATATAATATACAATGCATGATACAATATAATATGACAAAATACAATATATATTCATTCCCTATTGTAAAATAGTAACTGTGACAAACCTATTAGTTATCTTATAATAGCTTCTTATATATCTTTAATAAACTATATTATATCTCCCCGCCTTTCCTGTACAGTTTACAGATAAATCTATCCTGGAATACCCTTTGGGCATTCCAGCAAAGATCAAATAAAAAAATTCACTAAAATTAACCATACCCCCTCTGCATTTTTGTCCCTGATATACTGTGAGAAATTACCCTTGAATCTTTAATTCTTCTAGTATTTACTCATCATTTTATTTAACTAGGATTAAGTATATATCTATATTCTGTATATATCAATCAATAACATACTAATACTATTATCCTTTTCACATACATATTATTAGAAAGGAGTATTGATTAATAAGAAGGTGAGTAAAAATAATACCTTAATCGACCCGTACACTCAACTCTACTATATTATGATTATCATTCCAAATATGCTAATGAGTTTAATATACTGGTGAGCATATCTCTGTTTCATTATCTACAATAATAATTGGAACTTATTGCTAAGATACAACAATGCAATTCCTAATATAATAATATAAACTAATATATACTGTTGATTGTAAAGAGGTAAAAGAGAAGTTATTATCTTCTACATTCATATATTTTATATGCACTACTGATACAGATCTATTACCACCTAGAATAGACAAATTTTTAATCTATTCAGTAAGTAATAAATATACGTAACGATTAGGGAATGGTGTTATAATTAATAACTTTATACTCTCTTTGGGAAAAAATACTACTCTTAATTATATAAAGCTTTCAATTACCTTTACATTTATGAGGTACTGAGCATAATATTTAATATATTTGTATATAAATATATATTACTATATCAAATAAAGCCATTACAACGCATAGATCTAATATAAATGAAAACCTTTACTTACGATATTAATATATATATATATACATATGGATATAGTACACATATGTATTAAATTCTAAGTACTTCGATGATCATGTCATTATCAATACTTATTTGTTGTCAATGTGGTATAAGTTCATGCAGGTGAATTATTATTAATTTACTCCACAGATAGATATATAATATCAAAATAACTCACTGTCTATACTTCAACATATTATAAGGATATCTATAATAACTACAAGTATAAATTACACAATATATATATATACTCAGCAATCACGTCTCCACGAATATGTATCCTGCATATAGTTAGCCTAATATTACTGAGTGTCCGGTATATCAATGAGAGAATAAAATAACATATGTCACCTATAGTCTCGTAACGTGAGTTTATCAATTTACCTTATTGAAACTAATAAAATACTGTTAAATAAAATTTATTTAATTAATACTTTACTATCTTTCACGTAGGTACTATCCTCAAATTTCAGTTATTTGGTATAATATTATAATACAAGGTCACAATATATATAATACAACATTAAATAACTTACACATAATCAAAGAGATACGTTTAAATGAAGACTAAAAATAATAAAGCCATAGTATATTAGTGAGCACGATTTTATATTTATATTAATTTTAAATATAAGGAATCCCGTTCGTCAAGAAATACAAAATTTCTTCAAAATATGAAGTTATTTCCTTTATTGATAGCATAGTGTATAGGTACCTATATATATTTCATCTTATTTTTGACAATTATGGTGTAAAGTCTTTTCATAGAAAACGATAGTTATATACCTTATAATGATACCTTATATATATATATATATATTTACTATAAATATATATATATATAATATATTCAATATATTCCCGTGAATTATAATATACAACAACAACTATACAGATAAAACTGACACACTCTTTCTGTTATCGCACACACTCTAATAAACAAATCTTCAGAACTAGACAAGAACCTAAAGATTATAAAAAAAAAATAATTGTTAACACCATAATTAATTATGTGTCATAAAATTGTTACCTATGATTTTAGAAAATTTGCCAGATAAATTTATTAATTAATTCTATTTTTTGCATTTCAACCACCATAGATTCTCCTTTACATTCGATATATTGCCTTCCTCATACTACTCTTACACTAATTAATGCCAACTTTTAATCTGTATATATAAGGAAAACCTTTTCCTTTTGAAAAGATGTCCTTTAAGATATGTCAGTTCGACTAAAGAGTGACCGAGAGGAGATGTAATTTGAGATATCGAAGGATTGTTAAATCCGAACAGAAGGGCTGGAACAGAGGAGAGGCAGGAATGATATTATGTAGAAAAAGCTGAATCTAACACTCTCCCGAGAGAAGTGATTCATAATGACAAGACCTGCATTAATGAGTTGACATTAACTGCACTTTGCTAATTTAGTGATAAGATGATAAACTTGAGAGGCAGGATATAATATTGAGTACGCCACTCCAATCACAAGTGACAACTGAGCTCATTTTTTTCCTTTTACCGCTCGTAGCTTAATAATTCTTCAAGTTTTACTATTCAATTGAGTTCACGAGAAGAGGATATTAACCTCTACTTTATGTATTTCGCTGACTTATAAAAATCCGCCTGTATATTGTATTCACCGATTTCAAATCTTCCACGATAATATAACTTAGAAACCTATTCACGAGCTGAAAAGAACAAATGGTTGGACTTATTTTTGGGAACTAATTCAAAAGAGAGAACTTCCGGGATAGTCCAAGACCGGATTCGATATGCACTTTGTATCTGAAACCTTTTTCTTCATGTTCGAAGAAACTCTTACATAATACGTTTACTCGTATCTGAACATTAAATGATATTGTGGTTTTCTATTTTCACCCATTATGTGCCATACAGTCCTCTAGTTTTGACCATCTCTGAGGGTGACCTTTGATAGGTGATCGATAATGGTGAGAGAGACCTGTAGAGAGAGAATAAGAGATAAGCCAGATCGGAGTACCGAGAAGGATATGATCAAGTATATTATAAAGAAAGAGATTCATGTATGAGGTAAAAAGAGATATCTATGCGATGCGTTCCTTTAAATGAGTATAGGTATACGGCTTGGCCCTCTGGCCTGTCAACAACTAGTTGCCGCAAAATTCCCTTTACGGAAAAATAGTATTATAATGTAATTAAGCTCTATTTTTTATGAAACCATACATCTCTCGAGAAAGCAATCTACTCATGTCAATATCATCGCTCCGCCCCAGATTAAGAATTTGTACAACTCCCTCTAGTTCCTAGAATCTGGTAGCCAAAAATGCAATTAGGAGTGATGTATGCAATCCGGAACATGCTCCACAATTGTCGCATATTCTATTAATATTATAACTTGCATAAATATGCATATATGTGCAAATTGAGTTATCTTCTCTTATCAAATTGCAACCTGTAGTATTTTTAATAACATGACTACGTTTCTATCTTTTTTTCTTATGGCCCTAACTCATACCAACCAATCAAAGATAATACTTGTATATATAGATTTCAGTTAACAGTATACGATCAATTGGTAAAAAGTTTGACCAATTTTAGAGATATGTGTGATAATACCTCATTATAAAATAGTATACTTATAGAATAATAAGGATTCTCAATATACAAGATAGTATAGATCAACTGCCACGTATGACTATCGAGCTGCCGGAGATATGGTTTCCGGCGTAATCAGCTGATAACGGAAAATCTTTATTCCCTCACGAGCCTGGTCTTACCTTAGTTGTAGTATAGTAATAAATAATGATACGACTTTCACCCTCCAAAATTAATTATAGTATTTATATTATAACTCTTTTCTCTAAATAATTTAAGTAGATACACTTTAAAGCATAAACCTATTGAAAACCCCCATAAACTATTATGGCTCCCTCAGATTAAAATATAAGTAATATATACTATCATAATACTACCTCCTATCCACATTCCTACAAGCAAGAACATCAATGGGCTTGGGTTTTAAGCGTTAAGTTAATATATAATATTATAATATAATTGTCATCAAAAAATTATTATCGTTGGATAGACTAAGGGAAATAGAAAGAGAAAAAAGAAAATATATTAAATATAATACATTTATTATAATACACAAAAAATTTAACATAACTTTATTAATAATTATATATTTGAATAAAATACATAAAGTACGATTTAATCCAACTATATAATCGAAACTTTATCTAAAATTGAGTAAAATATATAAAAAGGTTTGGATATATAAAGTATACAGCAACTCTTTATCCTCTAAAAATTTTTCCATATTAAATATGCTAAACAACGTTTCTAAATTTCATCTGGTTACCCCCTTTCATGCGAGAATCCGTAAGAGAAGGTAAGATAAGATGGGCTCAATAGCCGCTAACAAGTTTAGAATCCTATGTTAAGAAGAGCGGTTGAAAATACAGGCCTATGAGCTAACTAAATAAGAGCATTTCAGGGAGACAAACTATTGCAGGGATCCATTTTTTCATTATACTAAAACGAGTCTTACCTATTCTGTCAATGACGTGTACTATATAAAGATATAAACAAGTCTGGGGAAATTAATAGTCTGAATAGTTCTCCTGTAATATAATCAATATCCATCCTTTTAATATCAGGATATCCTTTTCTTTACACATATGAATAATAATCAATAATAATCAGTAGATATATAATTAATAATGAGAAATCAACCATGAATAATAATAAAAGGAAAACCTTATTAATATTTGAGCCTTATAAAACATATATAATATCAATCAATATACTAAGTATCAATTGTAATCCTGACTTCTTATTCAAAAGAGATTATATAATATATATTATTATATATTAATATAATAAATAAATAATTATAATGAATATTAATTTATATAGAAGACTATCACATGAATTAACAGTCTATCTCGAATATTATTAGGGAAGATATAACAATCTCAATCTACGAGATTAGAAATAATTTTTAAAATATTAATCATCATAAATATTAAAGTAAAATTGAAAAGTTAATTTTACTTACTAATTATGGAATAATATTAATAATTCATATCATACATTCATTCGAATAGTTATATACGAGATCATAACGTTATGGAATGGAAATGTAAGTGTGACAAGTCTTTATTACCAAGTATACATAAACCTTTTAAAATTCAATAAAACTTACATTAACTAGAGCTAAATCCTTGGATATATTAAGATGCAGTTTTCATCAATAATGAGAGAAAATGTTATATATGAATAATAAATTGATGTTTTCATTAGATAAAATATAATTAATCTGACTACTTTACATTTTCATCTATATCAAATATTGAGTTATAACTGTATTCAAATCTTTAGGATCTATAATAAGCAATAGAGGATTAGAGGCTGCTTGGAAATAAATAACAAATTGAAGTCTCGTATCAACAAATTATAAGGTATTCAGTATTGAGATTCAAAATCTTATAGTGAGATTAGCTGATGTAGAAAAGAGAATAGTATACATAATAATAATAATGAAATGTACAATGTACAATATTAGTAAACTGGCTGTAATAATAATATATCTAGCGTGAATTTAATATAGTATAACGATTAGAGTATTGGAATATAATGAGAAACCAGATAATGATTGATGATTAATGAATTAATTATATAGTAACTCAATAATCTGTAGATCATGGCATAACTGATATCAATTATTGAAATGATATGTGTAAAAATCTGAATTTAGATAACTGATAGATAATAACTGAATAAAATAATTATTCTGCACAGATATGATTGACATTAATATCTACTTAACACCTTTCATATTCTCTACTACACTTATAACATATCTCTATTACTATATCATGTGAAGCTTAAACATGCAACCACTCTTCACTATACTACTATCTGGAACGTACAACTCACATATTAGATAATCAGGAGGATGACATACATAATAATACATATATAATTAATTATAACGGATAAATAGATAGATTAATATGCTTAGGAAACTATTACTTCCTCACACCATCCACATTTTAAATTCTCAATGGTTTAGAAGAGATTACACTCTGTATTTAAATATGTTATTCAAATTATTAGATATGTGTAATAAGGTGAGAGAAAATTTTATTAATATATAAGATATTGTTTTTCTTATTATAGCGTGAAACGCTTATGCTCCAAAAAATACCTTTTCGTATACCACTGTATAGATGTATTACTGATTTCCCTACCATGCTGTAAATTATAATTAACTCAGGACTATATCAAACAAATACCACAACTGTGATGAAATAATTCTTGCTCTCTAGTCGCTTCTGTTCACAATATTAGCTTTTACGTGTCTCATTTTTCAGTATTGTGTATTATCAACTTTTTAAAATTGGTTTATAGAGAGTAAATACCTTTGCAACTAGAGCACTCATTTTTCAGGTATGTATAATACTACTAATTTTTATTTCTTTCTCTGATTAGGGAGTTACTAATGTTGTACGGAGCAGCACTCTGATAAGTGTTGTTTATATGCGATTTCTGAGCTGTTAGAAAATAGTCGAAACGACGAGAAGATGCAAACACACAGAGAAATGGGATTGACATTACAGAGTAACTCTGCTGTAAGGGTCTACTCGTCTTTGACACTCTTTCTCATAGCTAATGAACAGATTGTGGAATCATTTGATTATCATATTATGTATGTACCGTTGTCTCATCTATACATTGAATATTATTTGATATACTTCTTGTCTACTTCTCTTCTTATTACTTAGTTCCATATACAAACAGCTTAATTAAATTTACCTGTCGTAGTTTTAACAGAAACAATTCATCTGATTATCATATTGTCTATCTTTATGATTGATAAAATTAATTTATATCGTGCGTTATGAAAAATATCACTAGTAGATATATTTTAATGATTATTAATGAGTATTATGAGAGTAATAATTCAAAACTTAGACATCTAGCTTTATTCTGCTATTCCAATTCTATAATTTGAGTATCTTATATTATAAACTTACTTCATTACTTTATTATATTATATATCATCAATAAATTATTTTGGCCTTGACTATTATTCTTATCATTTGTATCTCCAACGCGAATTCTAATATTCATGTACATATTAATTGCCTTATATCATGATAATTGAAATCTTACTATCATTATACTTTATTTAATATTCTTTAAATTTATTTTTCATCTGATATAACATATTATTAAACAACCTAATTTATTTATTTATTTACTAGGAGTAACTCTTCAAACATAATAATCTCCATTTCCCTTATTTATAAAATATTTAATTATTAATATAAAAGGTATTATACTTATTTATTTTATTACCACATCTGTCAGGTATCCCAGCTATACTTAAGAATCATGAGTCTCGGACTATTCGGAACTGTTAAATTATCTCAACATCCATACTCATGTCAAGTTATAGAATTATAAAAAATAGAAGAGTTTAGAGTTAAAAATAAGAGTGTGGTTAACCTTACATCAAAGTATAAATAATAATAAAAGAGGAGATTATTATCTAATAATAAAAACCTTAATAGACTCATTCAATCAAAGTAATATAGCCCAATGTAATATTAAAAATTTTTCATTTTTTTTTTATAATCCATACGAAGAAACTCACATTAAATGCGGAACAGATAATAATACGGTCCAATTTTCTCTTCACATAAATAAATAGTAAACTTTCTTTTTTATCTAAAAAACAAGGGTGAAGTGAGTTGGGGGGGAATGACTTTGAGGTGAACCTAGTTGTATATTATAACGTTAACATGACAAGCAAAACACCCTCTAGAATCTGTTAATTGACTTATAAACAGTTTTTTTAACGAATGCATTGGTATATATAGTATATCATCTGTTATAATTAAATACTATTTATATAACAGATTATATAAATATATATATTATCTTTATAAATTTAATTATAATGTTTAATTATACAGAAAACTACTTTCGGCTAATATGTTACTCTGACTTACATTACAAGATATAAATATGTATAAAAACGAAGTAATTTTATAAAACCAAAAATGAAAAACTAATCGAATAAAATAAAATAAAAATAGGTAAAATAAACGACAAAAATCATACAAGAAAAATGGCATAATGGTAGCATTACAGCACATAATAATGTGAAGTATAAGACGCTAGTCTAATAGAGCAGAGAGTATGATTAATCATAATCGTATAAAGCAAGTATCTAAAATAGTCAGTTAGAGAAGCCAAGTGCAGAATTGATAGAGCAGAGAGTATACAAACATGAAACCATACTAAATTCCCCATTAATGAGATCGTTAAAATAGCGTTAACCACACTAACTGTTGACTCGCTAGTTATTATTTGACTCTTGGCATTACTATAGCATTTGAGTAAAGGGTATGTAATTATTGTATCGTGTATGTTGACAAGCATTATATAGTGAATTTATAAAAGAAGCAGTAAATTAACGAACGCTTTTTATCAAGCACGAAAGTTCAACAAAGCAGTAAAGTAGAGAAAGTTTAAAGACAGCATAAGCAAGAAAGTTATAAAGCAGTAAAAAACATGACTGATATTTAAAGCAGATTATACTTAAATGACAGAAAGTTTAAATGCAGATAAAGCCATGAGTAATAATACTAAGCTAATTACACTTTAATCCCCTAGGAGTGTAATATAAGTGTAATAACACCTCATATATTGTTTACTGCTTTACTGCTTATAATTAATGTATGGTATAATGTTTTTAAATATAAATTTCGTACAATTGTAGTAAAAATGTATTATATGTACTATTACGTAGAATTGGAAATCGAAATATTCTTTGGAATTAAGGTTATTTATACTAATATGATATCAATAATTTTCTGATATACACGGCGTAGGTGAGTGAATTTTATGCGTCTGCTAGACGCACGCGGTCGGCTATAAGTGGATTACGCTAGGAAATATTATGCGCCTGCGAGGTACGCACGCGGTACGCGTGAATATTACGCGTAGGTAATTTTGCCCTTGCATGAGCGTCAACGCTTAGGGGTCAGGGCGTATAATAGGGTTTTCGCGGATCGGTATATTACTGACTTGACGGACGTCATGGAGGACTACGGAAAACGTTATGCGGACACCTACATATATATACACAAGAAAAATGTACGTCAAAATGATGTTTATACATCTCTCAAGAAAATATATATTTCTGCGCATACCAGTGTATAGTGATATAGAAAAGCTTCTATACAGTGATCTACAGCTGAAGCGTACATCAGATAGAGAGTTATAGCGTACCATCTTAGCGAGAGATTCATTCAGAAATAATTTAAACAAATCGCTATTCAGATATCCCATGCCATACCATGTTAATGAATACTTGACATTTCGCTCAAAGTAATACCCATATTTAGGCTATATATATCTCTAGGACCACAGTTATGAGATGGACTAGAATAAAGTCTTATGAAAAAAGTATTGATAATAGCAACTCAGATTATTAAGGCACTATGTAGGCACTTCAAACTCAAGTGAGCACTACTCGTGGCACTTCACTTGGATAACTCATTGGCACTTCTCAACTTATGACCACTCATATGATCTATCTACTTGGACACTCACTTGGCACTCACCTGGCACTCACCCTACTAATGGACACTCATCTATTAAGAATAAATCATAGTAAACTACTATTACTATATGAGAAATACATCTACTAGATACTTTAAATTAATGACATTGGGAACCATCAAAAGCCATCAAGTTAGCGTGGCTGTGTCACAAAATTAGCACCTCAATTATTGAGATATGTATGCAATGATCAATGATCTATAGGAGTACGGAAATGGAACCAATAGGAGAGTTTGCAAAACTGATTACATAAGACTTTAAAATGAGAGATCATTATAGAACATAGGCAACAAAGAAGAAAGGTGCTACAAGTAATTAAGTTGCACCTCCAAAAAGACCCACAGTGATAAACACAAAACAAAATCAAAATTACACAGAGAAAACGGAGTCATCGAAATAAAATGTATTCTCCATTAGGTAAAGTAATTCATAAGTTAATAATGGGCAAGAGTTTATTACGTGATCCCGACAGTAGTTCTATTGATTTCATTATATAGATACGTATATTACAGACATTCACACAGAGAGAATTTATCGGCTAAATCCACCTAACTATGAGAGAGGTCACAAAACGAGAAAAATTCAAACGCGCGAGAGTATATTAATTTTGACCCGCATTACGGAGCAATACTCGTAATATATGGTGGAGATTATTGATATCACGAGAAAATTCAAGAAGTGTGACTATTTTGAGAGAGGATCTCAAATAGACTATTTGAAAGAAGGTATCCAATGTGAGAGAGTAAAACCAAAGGGTGTCATGCCCGTCGAAATACATATAGTGTAGGCGTATTCAGAGAACGCACCCATAGCTAGAAGAAACAGGTACATATAATTGAGGCAAACAAAATGGAATATATAACATCGTGTGCCTCAAAAATTTACTCTCAATTGGGAAGTAGATAACATCTAACTCGAGAGACACGGACGACAAAATATTGACCTTGTGGTCTCTCAAAATTAGACCCATGGAGTTGACTCCAATAAGGTACAGTCCTATCAAAGATTTAACGGCATATCGAGCGTCTCAATAGGATATAGATGAAGCCGCAAGAAAACGAGCGAAAATATGTTATCTCATTATATGTGTAGCGTAGCTATAGAGATATATTCCTGTGTATGTAAATATATTCCTATATCTCTCTATGGCGTCTTAGAAAAATTTGTGAGGGCCAAGGAACTTCCCTTAAAATAAGTGCGACAAATATCGGGGAAAAAGTTTCCACATTACCGCTCTATGTCTTGAGACGCAACCGTTTGTGCGTCCACCACACTATCTATTTCGTCGATAGTCAAAGTCTGTCGAGAGAAAAAATATAGAGTGTTGCTATTACCGAGAAAATTCGTGTGGCCAAGTATAGAATTAGTGGTTTTCTCCCTTTCCGTAGGTGCTGAGTTTGGTTCTTAGCACTCCTGAGTTTTTATTTGTGTATTACATGCTAAAAAATGTAGAGCGTAGTTTGATTAATGAATAACTCATTCAAAAATATGATATTTTATGACATCGTTGTTAGCTCAAAAAAATCATGTAACCAGCGTTCTCAATACATATATCTCAGAGACTACATTAAAAAATCACATTCCCTAAAAGTGGAACTATATAGGTTATCTAGGATGATATATCAAGAAATTTGGGCACAAAAATTTGGATAATTACTCCAATAAGAGAGAGTGTGACAAAATTGACGAGACCAAAGAGAGTTATTATGGTTCGGGAAAAAAGGTTCTATATGTCGTGCACACGAACAACTTATGATTAGAGAGGTAAGGGCCAAAAATATGAAGGTCAAGGCGACATGGTGATCAAAATTCGAGCTCAAAAATGAGCGCGGTCAAAAAGGTTCAAATATAAATAAGGTCGCTGTCATTGTGTGTGTGTGTAATGTCATATATATATATAATATAATATATAAATGTGTGTGTGTGTTGTGTGGTGTGATGGTGTGTAGGTGTGTTAGTGTTGTGTACTGGATGTTCTAAGTTTAGGATTAGATCCCATTACATTGCGTTTCAAGTTAGGATACCGAAAATATGTAGTACGAGGTGAGGGCACGAGGGTCCAGAAATAATGAGTCAGCTAGGTGAGTCAAATAAAATGACCCATTGTAGTGTACGGTCAAAGGTTAATGCCGAAATATCTATATATGTCCGAACTAAATATATTAGGTAAAGGACTGATCGAAATAATAGGGCTAAGTACTCCCTAAAAGGAAGATCAAAATAAATACCGTGGAGTGCTAAAAAAATGCACCCATTGGAAAGACCAAAGGTAGTTATTGAGAATCGAAATATTACCGTGTAGGCAAAAAATGACCCATGTAGTATATATTGGCAGATAGGTAAAGGTATACCGAAATATTAACTTTACTTTAATGTCATAACTAAGAAAACTACATGCAAAACACACCGAGAGCTGAAGCCCCTAATTACCAGCGAGCACATCTACGAAAAATGTATCCGGTCTGTCGTCGTGCAAAAATTGACCTCCACTGCAGTGACCGCAAAAGAGGAGCTTGATCCGAGAAGATTGGAAGCTAGTTTCCCCGCTCCTATACAGAATTGAACCCAAGTTCGTCGTCGCCAGGGGAACCCGCGCGCTCGTGTATAAAATTAGTGTATTGGTGGCATGAATCGCAAGATTGACCATGGTTCACATCCGCCGCCTCGCTAGCCAATAGATAAACCAAGACCGAGATATATTGAACTACAATGACGTTCACCACCCACACGGGTCATGCTCCACCAACGAGAGTTACCGGCGTGCGATCACTAACATTGACCTGATGCGCGAGGTGAAAAACCAAAGCGGCTAGCCAAAAATTAAACGTGGGTTCCAAAAATGACCCACGGTGAAAGTAATACTCAAAGTATATATAGTGAGTAGCCAAAAATTACCGTTTGAGCAAATATAAATTGACTCCATAATGGTACGAAAAAATTAGGTGATATATATACGAATGAGGCTTAAAAATAGGGGGCCAATACGTACAATCGGTTGCTTATAATACGCACCGTTTATTTGACGGCAAACCACTTCTTCGAAGAGGTGCCAAAAATTTTAGGTTGCCATCAAAAAAGTTAAGTGAGTTCGCCAAAAATAATAAGGGTTCTACAAATAAATATAATAGGGTTCTCAAAAAAATTAGGGTTCTCTCAAAATAAAATTATAGGGTTCTCAACAAAATTATAGAGGTTCTCAAACTAATAATTCAGACGTCTCACCTTAAAAAGGACAAAAGGGTATAGGTTAAAATATTAATAATGTGAAGTGGTCTCCGTAATAAACTCTGACTCATAGGAAAGACCAAAGAGCGGAATTTCTTCTCGTCGTGAATACGAGCAAAGCTACAAAAGAGACTTCCAAAAGGTATCGAGAAAAGAAGCAATAAAAACACAAGATTCAAGGTCAGGATTATAGAGAAACATGTACGCCTCAAAACTTCAAAAATTCAGTTGGATGCTCGGCGCTCTGAGTCTACATGAAGAGAAGGGTCAACATGTTAAGTTTCGTTCTCTCTTTTTGTGTTTCTATTTTGTTTCTTAGCGTTTTTCGTAATATGGCCGCTTAAATTCCTTAGTCTATCTTAACACTCTCAGTTCAAGAGCTATGGTAATATTTTTTTGTATATATAATCACAACATAAAATATATATACTTGAGAATTCAAATACCTATTATATTCTTTTTCTATCTTTGTTTTTTTTTTGTCTATTTGTTGGAAATTTATTTACTTTTAAAATTACTACTACTACTATTTCACGTTCTACTTATATATAGGAAACTTTTGTTCTACACTATATAAATTTCTAGACCAGCTCTCTATTATAGACGAGAAAAACACAAACGAAATCTTGATCCGTTTATATCTCCCTTCCTTACAGCCTTCTATAGTACGAGTTAAACACATCTAGCATCACATATAACAAGGTCACTGTGAGTACAAATGAAATTTCTCACAGCCGTATATAGATTAAGTGATGTAAAAGAATAATCACACCGTCTAATGTCCCAATAAGTTGATAGTGCAAATGATTGAATAAACTATATCATCCAAGGAGAAATACGTAAGAGAGATTAACAAAATGATAGTTCCTGTATATATTTTGGTGTGACGAATAAGAGTTATAGCAGTAATGATATTTCCCCACGCTTGTGAGAGATAAACTGCAAAGATAATAATATTGGGCTGTTCCTTCACTAACTTAGTTATCCAAGTTATGAGGAGAGTATTTTATGCATAATGCTGGTATCTAATATTAATCGATAGAAAAATAGAGAAAATACAATAACATCTATCAGGCAGAATAATGCAGAAAAATTGATGTTTTCATCCTAAGCACAACTTCTATTTACTCAGATATACTTATAAATTCAATAATAGTGCAAAAATAGTGAGATAAATTATGATATATGTAAAATCTCTTCATAATGGGTATGAATGGGATTGAGGGAAAGAGTATTGGTGTGGTATTTGTATTGAGTGGGTCCCCGTCCCGTAACTACCTGGTAACACATAAATATAGTTATTTTTTATTCGTTGATTACTTCTATAGATATATTAAATATAATATATTAATATATTAATATATATATATAATATATTAATATATATATATATATATATATAGATATTAATATTTTATATATATAATATTAATATATTATATATATATATATATATTATAATATATATAATTAATATTATATATATAAATATAATAATATATATATATTAATATTAATTAATTAATTTATATATATATTAATAATATATTATATTAATATAATATATATATATATATATATATTAATATATATATATATATTTATATATATTATATATATTAATATTATATAATATATATTGATATATATTAAATATATATATAATATAATTCATATATTTATAATATAATATATAATAATATATATATATTAATATATATTATATATTAATATTAATATAAAACATCTCGCTATCCGAGCATATCCGTGGATCTTAAATAATTCAAACATTCCGCAATCTCAGCATCCGTGCATAAAAATATAGGACATCATGAGCTATGAGCAGAATATTTTCTTACTAATAATCAAAATATTATATCACTAATTTCATATATATCAACTCATTATGGCTCTAATCATGAATATATTTCGCAAATTATAAATTATTAGTTTACTCTGATATTATTCCTTATAAAAAAACCTTATGGTGTATATTGACTTAATAATGATATATATTTATTAAATTAATAATATATTTTAAATACTAGAGCGGTTAAAACGTTTTATCTGAATTTATTATAATATTAATATTAAAAACTGATAAATTTGAGACATGAAACTTAATTATATCATTATCCCTAATATCGTGCGTGGAAAAATATTGCCTAACGGTCGAATTTTAATTTTCATCAAATATATATAGTATATTATATATATATATTATATAAGTACTTCATATAATATACTTCACATTGCTTATATGATATATATATTATAAACTTCACATCGAAAAGCAATGATTTTTAAATAATTTTTTGCTATTTCTAAAGGTGATCTGCGCTGATGATGGACGCCCTCTTAATCAAATAATCCAAAGAAGTCTCATCTGTTTGACAATTTATCTGGAGATACTTCTTCTATTGCTCTAATATAATTTCAATCTTCACACTTATTATAAATAATGTATCATGGAAGATATGAAAAGAATAATCTGTGGTAAAAACAGATTTTATAATGATATCTTATCATGCCTTTACCAAAATATTTATTATTTTCAATCATGGTCGTCACTTTAGCATATAATAATATTCAACTTTTGACGCGATCCAGATGAGTATTCTGATAAGCATTACCAAATATATACGATACAGAGCGTCGTCTTTAGTAGGAACTAGTTACGCGAGTATCTGCCACTCGCGCCAATCTCTCCTCCCAAAAAATATACCAAGGCCTGCATGAATTGTCATCTTGGAACAAGTGAGATTTATAAATAGTTTTCTAACTCCTATGATATTGTTTGTGAGAACTTAGAACTTAGGTAGTTTTTATGCATTAAATAAGTACGATTCCCTGAAGTATATATATATATATATAGGTAATCCACATACTATAGGTTATCGATTGATACAAGTAAACTTATAAAACTAATTCTGAAGATGCCTTCTTTACTTTGCGGAGTGAAAGTAAACAGTCAGCTCAGTAGTGATGTAAAATAATTATCTCACTGAACATCGCCTAACGGTTACTCTGTTTGTTATCAATTGGATTTTCGATATGAATCTACTGACCTGAGGATTATTATAAATAGTTATATCTTCCTAAATTTAATTTAGAATAAAATATCCAGCCTATAACAAACTAGAGTTAGTGCCCACGTTAATTGGCTGCTCTTGTTCCCCACTAATGAGAATCAACCCTATTGTATCGTTAATAGCCATATGATGGTATAATATTAAGATTTTTACGTTTCTTGTAAGGATCCATGATAGGATTCAATACACCTTATATAAAGCTGTTTAAACAAGTTAAGGTCCTCAGAACCTAGGTGTCAAAATCTAAGCATATCAAAAACTGCTTCATAATAAGAATATATAAGTAATAAGCTTTATTCTAAATAGTAAATATATATTATGTACAATTACCGCTTTTGCAGAGAAAGATAATAAAAGTTTAATAAAAAGATAATATTATTATTTACTCTTTTGAGAAGTAAGAAAACTTTTATCATTATTTATATGTAACGTAACTATTGTGACTATATAATGCTACAATTATTTATTAGATAACATACCTGGTAATATTGTAATAGGTAACACCATATATATTTTATGTCTTATAAACCACATATTTAAAAAGTTATTTATTCTTTTGTAATATTAACTTAATATTAATATATATATAATAATATATATATATTAATATATATATTATTAATATATATATATAAATATATATATATATATATATATATATATATATATATATATATATTATATTATATTATAATATATATAATATATTAATATATATATATAATATTAATATATATATATATAGATAATATTAATATATATATAATATAATTATATATATATTTAATATTTATATATAATATATATATATATAATACTATATATATATATATATATATAATAATATAATTAATATATATATATAATTATAATTATATTAATAATATATATATATATATATATATTATATGGTCAGTCCTTTCGATTAGCCGTATTCATTAATGTATCTTAAAAACTGTTAATGCTACAGTAAAAAGGAATACATTTTTGGAGACCTTGTAAAATATGTGGTCGTATGAATAACACTTATTTTATTTTAAAATATCGGTTATTATTAAAAAAATAAAGTAGTAATAAAATTATAGGTAAGATAGTTATTTATATAAAACTTATTTTATATTAACTAACCTTTACAGTTGGCCTATTATATTTATAGGTGGGGTTTAAAACTAAAGTATACCAAGGGTTAGACTGCAGAGATTAGCTGGATGTACGGTAGTCTCTCAGTGACCTTCCTGAGTAGGTCAATAATATCAATACAGCGAATAGACTATTTCCTCCTCAACCCCCTTCAGGGGAGGAGTTACTACCTGGTAACCTCACACACATTTATGAAGAGTGAGATATAAGATTGAAGTGTGTGAAAGGAATGTGTACATTGACTGGGTATTTTCCTATCGTCCCTTATCCGGCGCATGACTGAGGTTATGAGGATAAAGCTGGTGTCGCTCCCACACCCCCCTATGTTCCCCGTTTACGCTTCAGAGTATATACCCTATATAGTTGTTGCCTATTATTAAATATAATATATATATATATTTATATTATTATTAATATATATATATTATATATTAATATATAATATATATATAATATATAAGATATATATATATAATATATATATTATATAATACGATATAATATTAATTATAATATATAATTTAATATTAATTATATTAAAATATAATTTATATAATAATTTATTATAATATTAATATATATTATATATATATTAATATTTATATGAATAATTAATAATTAATATATCATATATATATATTTAATATATATATATATTATATATATATATTAATATATATAAATATATTAATTATATTATAATTAATATATATATATTAATTTAATATATTATATATATATAATATATATAATTAATATATATTAATATATATATATCATGAAAGGTGAAGTAGACACTCATACCGTACTCAATTTATAAGGGGTAGTATTCGCTTAAGTACGTACATCACTATCTACGACATCATACATCCGAGACATACAAAAGATTATCACTGTTCGCTGCATATGTTAAGTTGAAGAGTCTAGCTTTCCCTTTGCACTCCGGACATATTACTAAAAGAACGCATAAAAATCTCAGGGTCAATACTCTCTCGCAACGAGCCAAAAGACCCTTTACAACGACCCAGCACATAATTCTTGAGAATTTCCACTCACAAGACCAATATGATATTTATTTATGCACTAAGATTGTTCTGAGCTTCTCGTCGGAGTATCATGTCCGTCTATCACACAACGTAACGGAGGGAACTGATTTAATTTCTATGTATGTAAAATTTATCTTATGATATTGTCGCATTTCGTAAACATTAAAGTCTCAAAAATTATTGTCAGTTTGTTTCGGAAGTGTGAGCCCTTATCTATCTTATTTTAATACATATGATTTAATTTTAGACATTTTATTTTTGAAAAAGATTTTACATAACAATTTGATTACTATTCTATAGCTATTTGTTTAATTAGGTTAACTAACATACGGAGCAACATCTATAGACGCAACATTCGCGTGCAATGAATTACGTACTACATCAAAAGACAAGAGACCATATTCACTTTCAAAAAAAGATTAGGTTGCTCAAAAATTAAAAGCAGGTTAAGGCTGACCTACACTCTTATATAGACGCACACAAAAAATCCGCTCTACGCAAACCTTATCTAACTTAATTCACAATACTATCAAACGAGCAAGAATAATCAAGGAGAGAGAGAAGGTGTATGCCCACACTTCCTAGAGTATTATCAAACCAGTAGGCCAAGACAAATAAAGTAAGCTACAACAAATTTCACCATCCTAGAACTATGAAAAAGGGTCAAACGGTACCATTATGTGTCGAGATTAGCCGCGCTACGGAGTGTGTAGTTGTCAACGATCCTCGAACGCACCCAGTTACAATGCAATGATACAATAGAGTCGCCTCAACACAATATACACAATTGTTCTGTGTGCCTCTACCTTCAAGTTAAAGAATTATGATCTGATCTCTCTTTTCACACCTTCTATAGCTTAATATAAGAGAACTCTATTCCTGAGTATCTTCAATAGGCATTCCTTTTTTAGAATGAAATTCCTAATCCGTGCAAGAGCGCTCGAACTCACTAGCTACGAGTCTCGATGCTTAATGCATAATATCAGTATTACAGCTCATAGTATATAGCTATATATATAATATTAATATATATATATATATAATATTAATATATATATTATAATTAATTAAATAATACCTATATATATTATATATATATATAATTAATATATATATAATATATTAATATATATATATATATATATAATATATATATTTATATATATACATATACATCTTATATAGATAAGTATAAGCAATTTCCTTACTTATGCTTATGTGAGACAATCTATAGCAGATTCAGACCTGACTGACATATTAGATGAATTTATTAAAGATCCAGAGGAATTGCATTCGATAGAATTTTGCCAATTTTATTTTAATATAATTATCATTAAAGTAATAATTTTAGTATTTCCTTACAATGCAGAAGATACATAGAGGTTATTTCGCAGAAATATTTAGACGTAAATAAAATTTTACGTGACAGTAAATATAAAATGTATTTTCTACATTTTAGTATTGTATAGCCATTTATTAGTAGTTTTTAATAATATCAGTGTGAGGACGAGTAATAATGGAGATATAAAGTGAGCTACAATATACATAAGGTTATAATAAATTTTATATACAAAGACTAGTTAATTATTAATCACAGAATAGATTTATTAGAACTGTATCTAGGGATGCTCATTAATTGCACAAGAAAATGAAATCCTTCCCATCTTGAGAAAAAACTTAACTTTTTTCAAGATTTGCAAGTTCTAAATAAATTCAATGCTAATAATTCATTATTGTATTAATGAAAGGTAACTGTACGATGAGACGTGAATATTATTTTAATGGTATCTTTAAAAGTATGTGACTTATACAAGTCTTATACATTAATTTAATAATTTACTTATATAATATTATATTATTAAAAATATTTAATTAATATTTTATCAATAACCGATAAACTTTCTATGTAAACGTAAACTATTATATATTTATTTATTTCTTAAAAAGGTGCGGAACAATAGATATATATAAGAGTTAATGTCATAAATTTAGTTATGACATATGCTGAACCCCATAGTGCCCATTCCACTTACAATGCAAAAAAAAAAAAGCTAGGAATTATACTCCGATGACGTATATTGACTAGACGAGTCGCGAGCATCTTCATAAATCATCAAGAATTAATATTTATTGGATGACAAACAGACATTGAATTGGAAAAGGCTCACATGAGTCTTTGTGAAAGCTTGCAGAAGTTCAACAAACTTGGTATGCGACCTACCAAAACTATAGAGAAAATTGTTGTTAAAGGACTTTTTATTATTACTGTCATGAAGGTGATTAATAAAAATAAGATACAAAAACATTTAACACCACAACGTATCATACAAAAGTGAGAGAAATAAATAACTCAAGAAATCAAAACGAATTTTATATATATATAATTCATGATATAAATATAATAATAGAAAGAAAAAAATTATCTATAGTGACATATTCAGAAAATCATGAAATTATGTTTATGATTAAAATGAAAGGTTAGACTTGAATAATTTAAAAAAAAAATAAAAAAATTTTCTCTGGTAGATTAATTGTTAATAGAAAATTTTATTACTTGGTGATATAAATCTACTTTATTAGTAATGTGGAGTCAATCCTCTTGATTAGCTTAGATGTCTACACACTTATTACATCCACCAAATAGAGCTATCTGAGGTAACTATACACATTTTTATTTGAGGTTAACTCTATAAAGGAGAACATGTTTTTAGTACTTACAACATACTATCAGTGTAGTTTACCACATATAATAATAAATACGATATAAATATATATTCGACTATAGACCCTCTAATATAGACTAGTCATTTAGACTAAGAAGATAAGCCATATAAGAATAAGCATATTACCCGATATAAGAATTAAAAGGCTGCTTCTTTAGATTTATCTCTTCATCTTTTTTATTAGATGAATTGGAAACAAATAATAGAAAAAATTTTCTCATGTGAACCATTTTCCTTAACGGTAGTATGCCGAGGTTGTAGATATACAGAGATCTGTATATTATATATATATATATATACTATATATATATATATTCATTTATATATATCTATATATATAAAATATATATGATATATTTTTTAAAATATTATATATAATATATATATATATTATATTAATAATATAATATATATATAATATATATATTATATATATATATATATAATATATAATAATATATATATATATATATATATTATATATATATATATATATATATTTAATATATATATATATTAATTAATAACTATATTATATATATAATTATTAATAATACTATATTATCATTATTTTAATTTACATTTTAAATAAAACTCGATTTAAATATATTTTCATTAGAGATATCAGAAGTTTTGAGAAACTATGGAATTTATGATAAAAAATCTTTATAAAAAGATGAAAAGATTTTAAGAATAAAAAAACACGAAAGAAGATTAGAAAAAATTAGTTCTCTTGAAAGATTATCCTGAATAAATATTTATTAACATGATACAAAATTTGAAAAAATTATAAAAAAATTGGATTAACGATTTAATGACGTAATATAAATTAAACGATTTAATGCGTTGTTAAATGAGGATTTAGGCAAAGTGACCTATTTTAATGATACATTTTTTTATTAGAATGATAAAAAGAATGCATATGAATATTTAGTATAATATTAGATCGGAATGTCCCCACCATATGTGTAACTATTATTCAGCATACGAGCAGATATTATGAAATTTTGTATTGGAATGATGATTGAGAGTCGATACGTATATAGAGATAATAATAAAACAATTTGCAGTAATCAAAAAAGTTTGTAACATATAAATGAAGGTTATACAGATGTATGGTAAATGTGATGAATGATGAGCCTCTGATTCTACGTATTGATAGGCAGTACGAGACATAAATTAACAGTGGAGAGAAAAAATAAGAAACGACTCACTTTGAAAAGAGGATAACAATCTTCTAACCTGGAATAATGGTCCCGCACACACCGGAAAACATTATTGAGCGAAATATTGTACAATAGTGGAGATATCAGAGAACATATTTACAGAAATATGGATAAAGTGCGAAATTAATTTACAATAAAGAGTGGAAGAAAGGCCGCCACTCCGAATAAATCTAAGCGTGTCAGAGATAGTGTCCAGATACTAAGAATAAGAGATTATCGGACATGAGTGGATGCGAAATATGCTAATAGAGAAAATGCCTGATTAGATGCTGCTCATATGGGTCTAGACCGTAATAAGAGATAGAGGAAAGAAGAGGCATGTGATCATTTGAGATCACTCAAAAAATTACCTATATGTTGCAAAATACATTCGGTACCATGTTTTAAATAATATATGGTATTTTAAATTATAATCTCAATTATCAATATTCAGTCGTAATATAAAGGCTATGATCCCAATAGAAGAGTATGCTTCGCAACATTTTATACAAATTAATGATATAAACATGCGCATAATATATATTATTGAGGTGGTGAAACCCGGAAGAGAAAGAATAACAACCGCAATAAAGCTTCAAATGGATCAGTCGGCGAGATCTCTGCATATATAACAAAATGTGAAAAACTAACCGAACTGAATGAGGAACGGTGAAGAAAACAAAGATCAAAAGAAGCAGTGAAAAAGTCCTAAAAATATATCAAAATTATGCTATGATACAACTTCAAAAAAGATTAAGACTCATTAGAAGTTGTGTACACCAAGACCAAAGACAAGATTCGAGACTTTTTTTTTCATCTCAATTAATTAGATTATTGAGTGAGTTACTGATTACTCCTTTTGAATTATATCCATACTACGATACCATATCAGGCATCCTCTTCAGAATGCTGAATATGTTTTCATTATTTATAAGTTAATCACATTCTTTCATAATATAATGTGTTTCACTAAAATTATTAAAAATTTTGTTAACGGCGCAAAAAATATAAAATAAAAATAAAATAAATTAAATATATAAAAAAAAAAAAAAAATGAACTGAGATTATCTTATCAAACTTATTCTACAGTCCTCACTATATGCCGGTCGTTTTATCAATTACATATTACGTTTCAAATAATATATACTCCCAAGATTAATCATACGATCTTATTGTAAGAACATTAATAATAATCCTATTAAAAAACAAGTTAAATCGCAACATAATAAGTTCTTTATTTAAATATTTCTCAATAAGTTTGTACTCATACCTAAGTTGATTCAGAACTTAATTCTTCGAAAATTGAAGACGCGCATTAAGGCCTATATTGCAGATCAAATTATTATCACTTATGGATAATCATTAAATCTTCATCACAAATAGTCAAAGTTCTAACGTATTCAATCGATATCATATATAAATAGTTACCATTTATATACCCATTATCAACAGTGAGTGCGATATCTCAAATATTATTTATAAATTAAAATTTTATTTATATCTTGCATTCATAATGTTTGTAATATTTTAGCTTATGTCATAACGGGCATAATCAATAATATACTAAAGATATTTGAATGTATCATTTTACAATATGCATAAACACTATTTTAATTATTATTTTATTTTTTGTTAAATCACTTCTGACATTATCATACATGTTTGTAATGTGTGTCATATTATGAGTGTTATGCGCAAACATCAATCAAAAATATGCTTGTCATGTGAACGTACTGTGTTCACTGTAAGTATATATTATATTTATATTTTTAATTTATCTTCGTTGAATACGTTTATTAATATGTTTGATATGTGCGCATTTCGAATGCTCACCAAATTTATGCGTACATTATTGTAATTATAATGATTAGCTTTTATACATCTCATATAAAAAACTAATACTATATTAAACAACTTTCACCACTCCGTGTTAGCGTGGGAAGTTATTATATAAGCTCTATCCTCAATATTATGCATTTACGTTAATAAATTAGGAAATTTATATTTTATGTTTACGAATACTTACAGTATAAATTAATGATTACAAATATTAATTTTTACATATAGAGTTTACTTGTTTCTCAGGTTAGTGATTTAATAAACTACATTGTGTTAAGAGATGAACCTATTGAAGATAAAATTATTAATTCAGTTATTAAAGATATATCACAAATACAAAATAAAAAGTAACTCTATTATTACATGAACTCCATTACCTCCAAATCACAATAATTATACTATAAGATAAACGCTAGAGTCATATTCGCAATGAGGATGTCAAATTACAGCTGAGAAAAGGCCGCTCACTCACGACTCGATCAGTCATAAAGTATTTACCGAAAAGAAAGAATACGAACAATAGGTGAGTTACAAATTCAAGGAAGGCCTTAGTAACATGTACATCATTCTACTTTTATATAAGAAAAAAGAGTATCTCAACTGACGGGCAACTATTCTATAACCTTTATTGAATAAATACAACGTTTAAAATATGGATTTTTAAAATTTATCTCAAAAATTTCTTAAACGAAGATAAAACTTGATCAAAAAAAGAAACCACTCAACATATGAAAGTTTGTTTATGCTACCTATTTATATATATATTATATATATATAATATATATATATATATATTAATAATATATATATATATATTATTATATATATATATATATATATAATATATTAATTAATATATTAATATATATATAATATAATATAATAATATATATAATATATAATTAATAATATTATATATATATATATAATATAAAGCCTTTCTGTTTACAATGATACCGAAATCGAAGATATATGGTAATAGTAACACAAACTAAGCTAAGAATAATACTAGTATATTTGAATATATATAAAACAAAGAGTATACTAACACATTAATAGACTAACGAAATATAGAAGATAAGCTCAGATTCTCTACCTCTATACATAATCAAAACACCCTATCATTACACTCATTGATATTCACTTTTAATTAGACAACAGTCTGGCAAAGTCGCAAAATCTACTCATTGTGCATATATCGTCTTTTTCGAGTCGTAAGACTAGTTGTTTTTTACCCCATTCTACTTCATAAATCTAGTTGATCATTCTCTGCTCCAAGCTAGTTCTTGTGTGAGTCGTCTCTGGAGAATCCCCAAAGCAACACATATACCTCTCTCATAAGTAAAACAAAAAAGAGAAAAACTACAGCAAACATATTCAGAAGTACAATAGTGTTTGCAGACATCCCATACAAATCTTCGAGTGTGCCTCAGGTATAAGGGTGTTAAAAGAAATTTCGAGTTAAAATGGATAGTTGACTAGAAAACGTATGATCTTTATTTAATTCTCTTTTACTTGGTAGATTGTGAGAGCAGAGACTAAATAGAAGAGTATATATATGAAATGAGAAGTACATTGAGATGTTTTATTGAATCATATATGAGAGAGGAAAAATGTGGATGCGAGTGTCAATTTATAGGTGTGTTTATAACTTGGATAGAGATAGGCAGTGAGAGGAGAGAGAGAGATGGTGTGAGGAAGAGGGAGAGTATGAGGATTGAGATAAGGAATGCGCTGAAGGAGAGAATGGGAGTGTTAAGCAGCAGGCAAGAGAAGAGAAAGAGGCAGTAACGAGAAAGATGAGAATAGGCCAGGAGTTATGAGATGATCGAGAGCGAGGGGAGAGAGGTGAGTATTATGTGGCGATGCAGAGCAAGCGATGAACCCCACATGTGACGAGATATTGACAGCACACGAGAGTGCGAACTGTATCGCGAATTTCATGAAACCACTAGGGTCGGAAGGATTTCTGAATTGCGACGGAAGATGCATCAGCAGTGTAGAGAGAGGAGTATAGAAGAAGGAGAGAAGAAGATGAGAAAAGTCATACGATCGAGTCTCATGTTCGTATCATTTCTATCCTTTGCATGTATCTCATGTTTCTACTACTTTATTCTTGATTCGTTGTGCGACTTGCCTACTATTACACATTCATCACCTACCAATCTTTGAGGGCTATAAAGCTAGCTATGATTATAATTCAATATCTTATATCCTATCATTTAAATCTGCGTATATTATCTTTTATACTTAAATTTAAATTAATGCATTATCATATTTGTATATTTTTTACCCAAATATAAATTTACACTTAAAACTAAGTTAATTTAAAAATTATAATATCATATATATAGGTATTAAAGTATTCTGAATTAGAATAATTTCTATATTACTACTTTACTCACACATTCTATATATATATAATTAACGAATGGTTATAATATTAAGGATGAAAAGATTCAAATATATATGAAATATTATATACTATTCAATCATCAACATACCCAAAACCCTATCCGAAACTATAGCTACAGAAAAAGCCGAGATAACAGTGAGAGACTACATAAATAAAAAAAATGTCATTAAAGAATATATATATAACCCATAAGGTATTCAATAGTTCTTGTAAAATTATCGTTGTAGTGCTCCGCTTTATTAATCTCTCGTATATAAAAATTATTTCATGAAACAAGACCAATATCTTACGTACCTAGAATAAAGTTACACATAGAGAACTGGAACAATGCGACCTAAAATGCAAATAGAAATCTAAAATTTTATAAAATAGAGAGTTTATGAGAGAATAATTAACGATAACAACTAAAGGTACAATATTGCTCACTATTCGATAACTACATCTTCGAGCTATGCTTCGTCTCTCCTCACGTCATTCACACACTTTATTACATCGCCATAACATCATGTCTTTTATACAGCAGTACATCACTCCAAAAATAGTGAGTTAATAATGCGTGAAATGCGTAAACTGATATTAAATTTCACTATCCAAAGGAGTAGAAGGTCCTATAAGTCCCGAAAGATATACAAAATTACTAATCCAATGTGTTACCTCAAACATTTAATTCAGACCTAATAATGCTCCAACATTCTTTTCTCTCAATATCTACTTACGAAGTTTAAGGATCCTGGTCAATACAATATTATAATATCTTTCATATCAAGGGATCCTACCACGCTCATAGTGGACGATCGATATGCCTAAGTTTGGCGAAGATCGATGAGAATGATTATTCATGTATAACTACCATTGGATTTATGAGCGAGAGAAAATACAATTATCTCAACAGTACATCTCTGAACTCACAGAAATAATAACTGCAACATATTAGTCTAACACCAAGCATATATTCTGGAATGACTTAATCCAAAAATCCTCCCCCCCCCTTCTCTCGCAACCATTCTAAATCACAATATATATATCAACAAGCATGTATCGATATATTCCCCCCACATATTTAATATTATGCAATATTAAATATTACTAATAATGTCCAAAAATAAATATAAATATAAAAAATAGCACCAAGCTTCCTATCAGGATGTATAGCTAAAGTTGACAAAGGGGTATATCATCCTTATATATAACAATATAAATAACTATATAATGGCGTCCCCCTAGGAACCATTCTCTCACCTACACTTTAATATTATTATCATTATGTCACGATCTCCGTAATCATCTCATCACTAGCCTACGTCATTTTAATAAAATTATAATAGTCCTATGCTCATGATAATAATGATCCTAAACCTATAATTACCATCTCAAACACCTCCTCCTATAATAATACACTGAGTGCTACAGAACTACAACATGATATCATAGGACAGCTGGAACTATGATGGCTGACATTAAATAAGAATTTATCAGTCACCTATATATGTATATATTATACTACCATATAAAAATCTACTTCATAAATATATTTATTCCACTACCAGTAAACATTTGATTAGATTGAGCAAAAACATTTTAGAAAATATTTTATATCATTTTAAATTAAAATAGACTTCACTTCTCAAATAGCCAATAATCTCAACCTAATATCTTAGTGATATTAACTAATTACGATTGCACTAATCAAATGACATTATTCGGACCACCAAATAATATAACTAATCATATCCAATAAAGTCACTGACATTAAAGTTAAATGATATTGATAAGGTATATCCCTATTTATACCCCAAGGCTATATTTCACATAAAATTATCCTAGACGTTTAACACAGTCCACACTGTAGACGTTTCCTCTCCTCTGTCCCCACTCACTACACTCCTCCTCCTAGCTACTCTCTATCTCAATCTTCGCATTCTACAAAACTTTGAAACAATCTAAAAATAAAGCCCTCTAATGTAGTAATACATAACTGGCTATGCTACTTACCCCACTACAGCACCTAAACATTTCAACCTTATCAAACTGTAAAATACTACCCATAAAATTATCCATAACTAAATAAGGTCCTACATTACTCGACATGATAGATATATATATATATAGTATATGAATGTCAAATATATTTCATAATAATAAATAACAAGCCTTTTCAACAGACACACCCCATCCCAACCACATCAAACACTTTCATACAGCCTCCTAATACACCAGAATAAAATAAGGTAATATATATCAAGAAAATACTACAAATTTTTATTAAAATTCAACAATATAAACTTTCTACTACCTACATCGTCCCCATTACCACCGTATAATTTTATATTGTGAATAAACACTATATATATTATATAATTCACACGCAGTTATAAATGCCAATAGATGACTATTTTCACATACATTACCCAAACAATACCACACTCCAAGCACGTCTCACTCAAAATTTCAGTAGGAACAAACTTTATCTCTCTCGTTAATATATAATCTCTCTT
>JABUQX010005997.1:0-12500 GCA_015478945.1 Trachelipus rathkii
TAAGTATAAGTATACGTGAGATTAGTCAGTAAGAAATTCTATAAATTAATTACATACATTATAATTATATAATAAATATAATGCTATTAATAGAACTTAACCTCTGTATTTTCTATATTTATAATTTATATGATGTGAGAAATGAATACTTTATTAATATTTTAATATAACTTGGTTAGAATAATATATTAGTATAACTTTATCACTAAATTATATTTATTATACAATAATAAAACCGAGCCGAAGCAAGTCCATATAATTTTAAAATAAACTATTACATATAGCGGAATATATCTATACTATACTTAAAATCCTACCTATAAATATAACTGTATATATATAATATATAATATATAATAATATAGGAAGTAAATATAATAAAAATATACTCATAAATAAATTAATAAATTAAAAAAAAATAAATATATTATATATTATATTATATATATATATATATATTCTGAGATATATATTATATATAATATATATAAAGTATAATGACATAAATATCTAAATAGATAATAGTATATAATACTATATATGTGGAGGTCCTATATAGTACCAATAGCCTTATATATTTATTATGAGAGTCAACCTATAAGCATCACGTAGATACTAATCAATATCCCTGTGAGGGTTTATAAGAATAATATATATATATATATATATACGATTCTATATTAATAAAAACATAATTACATTAATTATATATATATCATACTCACTGATATCATATAGTATATATATATAAGTAGCAATAATTTTTACAAAAGCAACCACAATAACCTGAATATATTAATTATAATAATATTATAATTATAAATTTATAAATATATATATATACTAATATTATTTATTATATAAATATATATATATATATATATAGATATTTATATATTATATATATCATATCTTTCAAATATTAATGTAATAAATAATTAATATAATATATATATATTATATATATCATATATATATTATTAAATATATTATTAAATTTACTAAATATAGTATCATATATATATATATATACTATAATCATATCTATAGTAATATGTCACTATTCTACATAGAATACTAAAGCTCCGCCTCACTGATTATAATATTATATTATACTATAATAAATAAATATATAAATTACGTATATATAACATATATATATACATATATATAGTATATCATATAAAATTAAACCGATACTAATATATAATTATATATTAATAATTATAATATTAAATATATACATAATATAGAGGAAAAAATTATATATTTATACAGTTTTGCCCTAAAGTTTACAATAAATTTCTCTTGAACTATGAAATTCCTTGAATCAATTATGCAATTATTATATTTTAATCACGATAACAGATTTTTATTAAAAATAATAATCAATAAAAAAAATATAAATTCACTTCTTTTAAATTAAAATTATTTCTCTTGAACTGTCTTGAGCAATATGTAATATATATGCCAGTTCACAAGAACCACATTTAATCTTAACAAACTAATAACTTCTCAATATCAAATACTACCTCTTTAACAATGATTCCACCTAGAATCCGTAGTTACAATACTATTTTTAAAGTACAAATAATAAGCTCTCAAAATTCTACCCATCGACTAGAGCAGAGAGCCCTAACACTACCACATCCTGTAGTAGTATAGGCCAACTATACTCTGCACTAATAATTCTAGGAGACTATGCTAGCTCCCTCTTGTTATTACCCTTGTCAGCTTCTATGACTTTCCGTCGATTCCAACTAGACCAGTAATCTTCCCTAAATTTGTATTTTTCTAGAGGAATTTGTTTTAGGTTGATAGTTCTTTTTCTGCATGCTCCAGTTTTTCCCATTGTTGTCAAATTTAATCTTCAACAATTTAACTTCTTACATCATCTCACGGCACACTAGTTACTATAGATTCCCTACACACATGAGGATTTTCTGATCCTTGAGAGTGCAACTCAGTTGCAATCAACTCAATTCTCTTTCGATTCAGCTCAGTTTTCACACATTTCATCCTCCAGTTCACAAAGAGAGCATAGTCCTAGCTCTATCAACATCATGTACATTCTGGAGGATGCACATTCCCTATACTGGCTGAAGACTCAACTAGAGAGACGGACTTAGCGACAAATATATGTGATTTTCTCAGTTAAGCTTATTCTTTCCACGCGTCGGTCATGTTCCATAAATATTTAGTCATATTACACGTAATTCCTTGTCTGGTTTGATGTACATCTTACTTTATTCATCTTCTACTATTTTATGGCATTAAATTCGAAGTGTTTTGGGAACTGCCCGTCAATATAGACTTCCACGTTACTTGGACTCGTTCAGGCAATTTGTCTGGATATATGCCAGCTTTAACTGATGTTGCCGTTTTGTTTCTGCTGAGATCTCCTCGAGATTCTACACGCATTTATTAATTGTTGTATGATTATTGCCATGGCGAGGTTGTGGTTAGAGCTGTCAAAGTTATGGATCTTAATATCGGCTCGAGATGCTTTCACAGAGTTTGGGAGAGGAGATCATGCATGTTCTGAGAGTATTATGCTATTACTGTTACATACACAATATGAGACTTTTTCTAGAAGCTTACATCAGTGTGGATAGCAGTGAGTATTGGACGAGAGAGGAGGCATGTGTTTGAGATGGATCTCACTTTATTCCAATGGTTTCAACTTTCTAGATATCTGATTATAAATTTGATCTTTTTACACAGCACGGGAAGAGGTATTAAGAATTTATTAAATTGATGAAGCTGTTTCAATATTATATACTACTTATTTAACAGTACTAAAGGGTAAGGTGAGCGTGTTGCTACCAATACACGTGTTTTGAGTATGTAATGCTATACTATATTTGAGATGCTGTCAAGTCCTGTATTGCTAGGTGAGTTCTTAATGGAGAGACTCTATACAATGGTGATTTCCATGTGATTTTTTTTAAGCAGTTTCAGTATTTAGGTTGCATATTTATTATTTATGATTATTATAATATTATTATTTATGATTATTATTATTATAAATTTACATTATATTATTATAAATGTTATTATTATTATATTAAAGATTAATTATCAGAAGATTATTAATCTTATTATTCTGTAACTACTATTATTATTATTTAAATTTTTTTTGATAACATTGCTATTCTTGAGTAAACTATTAACAAACCGTGCTAAATTTATGTTATTAAGTCATTAGAATTATAAGATTTAAATTATTATTATTATTATTATTTATATAATATTATTATTATATATTATTATTATTAATATTATGTATGGAAAAATTAACATTTAAATCTTATTAGGGTCAGTTACTTGGAGTCTTTATTCATAATTATTTAGTTATTATTATTATTATTATTATTTCAAATTATTAATTTATGTATTTTTAATTATTATTATTATTGACTATAATATTATAAATTATTATAATATTTTTATTCATTTATTATATTATTATTATATGATATATATTATTATATTATATCAGATATAATTATTATTTATATATTATTATTAGTTATTACTTAATTATTTACTATTATTATATATATTTTATATCATTATTATTATTAGATATATATTATTATTATTATTATTTATTAATTTATTAATTATTAATTATTATTATTTATATTATTATTATCTTTTTATTATATTTTTTTTTTTTGATAAATATATAAAACGTCGTGTAAACTATTAACAAAAATAAATTACAATAAAATTAATTTATATTAATATATAATTATATTTTTTATTATATTATTTATCTATTATTATTTTAATTATTAATTATATATTATTAATAATATTATTATTATTCATATTATTATTAATTATTTATTATTATATTTTATTATCTATTATATAATTTATTATAATTATTTCATATTAACATTTATTTATTACATATTATTTAAAATGTTAATATAAAGTACCTATTATGCATATAATATATTTTTTATTAATTCATATATTTAATTATTATTGATATTTCTATTATTATAATTTTTATATTAATTTAATATTTATTATTAATATTAATCATTTATTCTATTATTAATTATTATTATTATTATTATTATTATCCTTATATTATTACATCATTAATTATCATTATTTTATTAATATTTCATTGAGTCCATCATTTTAATACTTGTTCATTTATATTAATATCGTTATGAAGAGATTACTGTATATCTATTATTATATATTATTATTATATTATAAATTCATTCGATTCATTATTATCTATCATTACAATATTATATTAATATATAATTATTTTTAATCTATATTATTATTAATTTATGGAATTACATTATATATTAACTCCTTAATATTTAATTTATTATTCATGATTACTATTATTAAATAGCTTTATTTATATTATTTATCTAAACAGTCATGCTTAGTCATTATTTTATATATATTGTATCATTATTATGAAATAATTAAAATATAAAGTTTTAATAAGAGAATATATATTTGAATGGAACAACGTATAGATATTAATATTTAAATAATGACTTAAAACAATAAATGCTGCATAACTATGTTAAAATTAATTATTTATGAGAGAGAATACAATACTAGTAATATATTATTTAATTATATAATTTATATATATGAAAATATATATTAATTATTATAAATATAATATGATTATATTAATATAATATATTATATTACATTAATAATTATATATTATATAATAATATTATATATAATAGATTATATTAATAATCATAATTATATTTTTATTAACATAAGAATAATTTAATTTTATAAGAACCTACAATCCTTATAGATATTAGAGAAAAAAGTAGAGAAAATAAAATATACCTTTATATAGAGATCACTACGTAATAAATGAATAATATTATTTTATTATTGAATTATGATTCTATCCTATATTATCATTATTATTATATTATTATTAATTCATTATTTATTATTTAATATATTTATTAATTATTTATTATTTTATTTATTATTATTATTATTATTTAATTTATTATTCCAATTATTAACTTATATTATTATTATTTTATTAATTATTTATAATATTATGTTTATTAATTATTTCATTTATATATTATTCAATTAAATTGATTATTATTTATTATTATTTATATTATTATAATTTTTATTTATATTATTATTATTATTATTATTATTATTATTATTATTATTATAAATACTTTTTGTCATTCAGTTATTATTATACTTTCTTATTTACTATTAAGATTAATATTATTATTATATATTATTTTAATTTATTATTATTAATTAAATTTATTATTATTATTAATTTACAATCATATTTATTAAATTTCATATTAATTTACATTAACTTTATTATTTATTATTATTATTATTATTATTAAATTAATTATTATTATTATTAATTATTATTATTATATAATTATATTTTTGGTATTATTATTATATTTTTTGATTTTTAGTTTATATTTTATGTAAGTCTAATTATGTGATTGTATTACTTCCAGATTATGAAAGCAAAGCATCACCAGATGATGAGTTGGCATTGCGTTCATTAACTCCAGTAATGAATTATTGAGATGGATTATTTATATGATTATTAATTATTAGTATGAGATAGATATAATTGAATGTAGTATGATTATTATTTATATGAGGATTAGAATTGAGATGCAGTATAAAGAGTATTTAAATAAATTATTATATTGATTGTAGTATATTATAATATATCATTCATATTATAATACATCTTTATTATTAATTATTGAGTCAGGCAATGACATTATTATAATATTTTAATATGATTTTTTATATTAAATTTATTTCCATTAGTAAAATTATAATATATATTTTTCAAATTCTTTAATCTATATTTTTTACATCTTGTTCTTTTGAGTATCTTGAGTGAGATTTTTTTCTGTTTCTTCTTTGTATGTGGTTTTATTGTATTTGCTTAGAGGTTTATCTTCAGTTTTTTTTATTATTCAGCTACCTACCTATTTTTTGTTCTATATAAATAACAATTCAGAGAATAGATAAAGTTTTATATATTAATTGATAACATTATAATATTTATAGCATTGAGAAGACTTACATTGAGTATTAATCTTATCTTTATCATTATTTCTTAGCAGAGGGCTTGTCTGAGACCCAATTATCTATTAATCTTTTGAAAATATTTTTAGTATTTACCTTCTTTTTTCATTTTTAAAAATATATTAATTATAATTGTACTCTTGGATTATCATTTTTAGTATTTTATTGATAGTAATTATGCATCAATAATAAAATTTGTTTTCATTATCTAGATCATCTTTACCATCTTCTTGGTAAGTAGAAAATGATCGTTAGACTATTTTTAATTATTTTATATTATTTATAAAATTTATAATATTATTATTATCATATACTATTTTAATTAACTTATTATATATCATTCTATATATTATCATTAATTATTATTATTTATTATTATGTATTAATTATTATTTAATTAACTTATCTATTATTTAAATATTATTAATATCAATTCCATTATTATTGATAATACGAGGAATAATATGAGCAATGTATTAGCTTATCTAATTATGAACGGGAAATATTTACACTGTAGCAAAATATATTTCGATTAATTAATTTATCTTATTATTCTTAATTTCCATCTTTTTAATTCCTTCATCAATCCTCCTCCACATACAAGTCAAATATGTCATGTATTCACTATCACGTACCAATTGCACATTAATCATTAATTTAATTATTTACTTTTAATTAGGCCTTTGCAGCTACAAAACTGCAATATGGATGAAAACACGGAGCTTTAAAAACTATATGCTTAAAGCGTTCTTAACTTTTGGGATAAAACGTTTTGCTGGCCTAGTGTTAAGCGTCGGTTTATTGTTTACTCTCTGCGACGCGGAATGTCCAATGTTTCAGTCGCTGAATGATGAGTAAATCTCCTGTGTCATCATTCATTCTTAATTATATAATTATTAATTATTATAATTCATTATTATATTATTTTTAATTATTTTTATTATTTCCTTATTCGTTTAAATTTAATGGTGCCTAATTTTATTTATTATTAAATTATTAATATATTATTATTAATATTATATTATTATTTTATTTATTTATATATTATTCATTATTATTATTATTATTAATTTATTGATTATTATTATATTATTATTTTTATATATATTAATTTAATATTATTATTGATTATTAAATTCATTATTATATTATATCATATTATCTGTTGATTATTACTTGTTAATTACTATTTACATTAATTTATTACTTATTTTATTATTCTTTTTTTATTTGGCTTATTATTATTATTAATTATGTATTTGTTTTATTTGGATATTAATTATTAATATTATCGGTCTTGATTTTCCTTGCCAATTACTCGCCCACACACTGGTTTCCTCCGTCGCCATCCGCCACTTCTTATTTAAGTTCAGGGTCACTTATTTTACTTATCATTATTCATTTATTCATTATCATTATTTTATTGTTTTGCCTAAATTGCATATTCTTATATTCTTAATTGTGCTTGTGATTTATCCAACAGCTCATTTTTTTCTGTCACTGTGTGTTATTTCAAGTATTTATATCTCTACATATTTGCTTTTCTTTCTTCTTTATGTCCATTTTATTATTTATTTATTTATATATTATTATTCATCATACTTATTTATCACTCCAGCAGTCATCTACTACTAACTTCATTTTCACATATCCATTTTATTTATTATTTTATTCTATATATACCTTATTTTAATTCTCTATTTATACTACTATTTATATTTGTACTCTAACTCTATGTTCTTACCTATTATTACTATTATTCTTCTTTGGTCAGTGTCTATGAAATTAGTTTCAACGGTCTCCTCCGTTCTCTTTTTAACTGCATACTTTCTAGAATTTTTACTTTTTGACTACCACTCTAATTATTATTAATGTATGAGTCTTGGTTATTACAGTTCAGTATTGTCATGTAACTACACCTAGTATTATTCACTTATAACATTCAATTATATTTTATTTTCATTTAATTCCTTTGAGTAATTTTACATCCATTTCTTTACTCATTAGTTAATTTACTTATGGGAT
Organism: Trachelipus rathkii; assembly: GCA_015478945.1. Classification (NCBI taxonomy): domain Eukaryota; kingdom Metazoa; phylum Arthropoda; class Malacostraca; order Isopoda; family Trachelipodidae; genus Trachelipus; species Trachelipus rathkii. The sequence continues at coordinate 8,140 of JABUQX010005997.1, forward strand.
TTATTATTATCTCAATCTATTTTTATAGTTTACTTATATCAACCTAGTGAACTTATCTATATCTATTAATTTGCCTATTTAATTCCTCTATTATTATTTATCATGTGTTCATATTTACAATAATTTCTATATAATTACTTATTCATCATCTAGTGACTTGATCTTTAATTTTTACTTTGTACTTTTTTCTATTGTTGTAAGCATGATGTAAGCTAATATAATATACCCTTGAAACTTATTTTGTGATTTTAAAAGTGCAGCAGGAGTCCGATCACGCAGATGATAATTGTTGAGTGTGATTAAAATTATTTCGTATTCGCACTGTCGTATGTTGTCCTTTTCAATTATGGACCATGCAACTATCGATCTAACGATATCAATTATGTGGATTCACTCGCATAAGTCTTATTTATTCAATCATTACTTCATTAATCATCTTATTTAACTTTATTATTATTTCCTCATTTATTATTCATCTATATTGCTATTATATTATACTCATTTTAAAGAGGCATTTTCATATCTTTATTATTCACATTTCCCATTTATTACTATTATTGTGAAATCAGACGCAAATGAATATTATGTCATATGAGTTATTATTATTATTATTCTGAGTTATTATTAATTATTAATTATTATATATTCCCCATATCATCATTTATTATTTATTTAATATATTTATATTAATTATTATTATTATTAATTATTATTATTAATTATTATTCTTATTATTATTATTAATTTTCATATATATTATTAATTATTTATACTCTTCCTATAATGATATTTCTTCTCTATATCTCTATCCTCTCAGCTCTATATATATTATTATTATATTATTGATGTTATTATTTCTGATTGTCTCACTTTTTTTTATAATTTCACAATATTTTATTATTATTAGTGATGACTTTTCTGCATTATTACTCCTCTACTACATTAGTATCATTACGTTCTAATGTAGCTTAATCATGTTTTATTATTATTATAATTTCTTTATTATTATTTTATATTTTCAATTTTATTAATAACTATTTAATTTATTTATTATTATTATTATTATTATTTTTATTTTTCATTATTCACATATGCAGAATTTTTTATTATTACTATTTTAAGCAGTTTTTTTTGTTAACCAATTTATTATTCATTTTAATTTATTGGGACTACCCGCTACTGTGAAGCAGTCATTATTATTAGTTTACCTATATGATTATTACTCTATGTATCTCTATTATCTATATTTATTAATATTATTAATAATTATCTTATATTTATACTAATATTATTATATATTATTAAATATAAGATTATATTATTAATATTATTATTATTATTATATTATTATTATTATTATTATTATTATTATTATTATTATTACATTCACATTAATTATTATTATATTAATATATTATTATTAACTCTACAAGTGTATTATTATTTTAGTATTATTATTATTAGGTATTATAATATAATATATTAATTGATTATTATTATTATTATCTATAATTATTATTATTATTGTTATTATTATATTATTATTATTCATACATTATTTCATTAATTATATTTACTTATTATTACTTATTAATGCTTACTATTATATTATTATTATATTATTTACATTATTATATTATTATTGTCATTATTAGGTTACGTATTTTATTTATTATTAATTATTATTATTATTATTATATTATTATTATTATTAATTTATTATATATTTTAATTATTATTATTATTATTAATTATTATTATATATTTTATTATTATTATTCATTCATAATATAGGTTATTATTTATATCACTGTAATTATTAATTTTCATCTTATCCTCCCAACTGTTTACAGACTTGTCCCTATTATATTTTATATCTTATTCAATACTTATTATTATTATTGATATTTAATATTAGACAACTGATTCTATTATTTTGCCTAATACTCTTTCTACTGACGATTCCTTAGCATATGTACGAATCGAGTTCGCGTGCGCGGCGACTTGACGCATTAACCACTGTCAATCCATTAAACCTATCCTTACTTAAATTGTGATTTATCATCCATCATTACAGATATATTTTGTGGGCGCTACATAGGACACAACAAGTGTATGTGGTGCACAGGCATTAGTAGAACCTCGGCGGCGCTGTTTTGCAGGAAGACTTGTAATCCACGCGAGCATTCAGTGTTTGTTTATGTTACTGTACTATCACACATCACACCTCTACATACATCACTAAACACATTCATACAACTTACTATTTGAGTTATACCTGTGTATTTCTGAATATAAAGGCACTTTTTATATATTATCAATTTCACTCCCGTAGGAATTTTGTTCCTCATGTATGTTTTGTAAGTTATTTAATGTCAAAAGGTCATTTAGTTCTAACTTATTACATGTATCATATAGTTCAATTATTCCACTTATTATTATTCACCATTATTCACATTTATTAATCAGTATTATTATTATTAGAAATACTCCTATGTATTATTATTATTATATTATTATTATTATTATTTATTTTACTTGATGATATGGATTTCTAAATATATTCTCATACTCTTTCTGAAGCGAGAGTCTCACCCTCCTCCTTGTCGTAGCGAGGCGGCCACCTTGAGCAGTTGTCGACTACATGGGAGGCTCTGTACCTAGGGCATTGGGGGAATGGCCATAGGCACACTCACCACCCGAACTGAAATTGCTTGCAATACTCAAGAACCAGCCTCGGATGTAGATAGACCTTCAGGTAAACAGACCTCTGTGATCTCGAATTTGAGGACCCAAGCAACTTGAACGATTCGGCTTTTATAAAATTAGTAGGTGCGAGTCGACGTCTTAATAGTAGCACACCGTCGGAAGGAGCAGGAGATCTTGGAGATGATCGAAGGTGAGCTCGTACGGGATGGATAACGTGAATGGAATTTTGGCACACGAAGCGAAGATGTGCCAAATAGTAGCAACATGGACAGAAGAAGCCCAGAGATGAAGGATATGAAGATAGAGAGAGAGAGTTTAGAGAGAGAAGGAGAGAAGAGAGAGAGAGAGAGTATGAGAGAGGGAGTATAGAGACAAGAACCAGAGAGAACGACGTATGCCAGCGAGAGAGAGAGAGACAGAGAGATTGAGAGAGAGAGCGATGTTATGAGTAAGAGATAGAGAGGAAGATAGGGTGTTTGGTTAAGTAATGCACTTTTTAACATAAAATCAAGGGAAAGAGATTAGCTGGGACTTATTCTCACTTAGTATTGGGTCTTATTTGCCGGGCAGACAGACCAGGGCAATCCGCAAATAAGAGGAATTAAATGAGACGTGGTCCTCGAAATGTTGGAGAGAAGGTTGATAAGGAGCGTGTAGTATGTAAGATGAGAAGGGATGTATTTGTTGCTGATTGGAGAGGTATCTAATTGCAATGAGTAGAGGAAAGGAGCAAGAGACGAGGTGGGGGAGAATGGTGGGACAAGTCTATCGAGAGGAGCACTGGAGCAATGTGAGAATTGAGAGCATGTTTGACGGAGATTTTTGGTAATTTAGAGCGGAAGTGAAGGAGATTACGTGAAGAATTGGTCTCTTCTTCCAACGGAGTTACTCACGACTTTCAGCAGCAGCCCATCCATACACCTAACATGTAGCGCGAAGAAATTTTTTTTATGAATATATTGAAAATCATCACAGGAGAATTTCCTGAACCACTAGTATATTCACTTTATATGAGATCTATTATTTATTAGAGTAATTACTTTTCATGTCTGACAAGTAAGGCTAATAGACATTGAAACATGTAAATGATAAAGTCATAACCTAGGTGTTAAAACAATGGATATTCTGATTCAATTTTATCATGATTATGAATTTGGTGAACTGTGTAAACCTACTGTCAGTACAGGATGAAAGTATATCATAAAAACTAGTTGCAGAAATAAAGAAATAGTAATATGTGATTAAAGTGGCGTCACTGGAAGAGTGTGACATGGTATGAAACAAGAACTCAACATTGAAAAATATTTATTTATATTTCATTCTTCTATAATGTCAGAGGAACTTTATTAACTTGAACAATTATCGACTACAGTGATTGTAGGATAAGCGACATATGGGGGGTAATATCAATAAGAGCGTTGTCTGTCAAGCAAAGGGGTAGTCAAAGGCAAACCTCTGGGTTTGTTAATGCCTTGCGTGGTAGGAGGAACGAGGTACAAAGACACACTAGGTGGTTGGACTGAAGACGAGTAAAGAAAGGAATTAAATGAGGAAAAACAATATCATTGATTTAGACAAAGTGGTGAAAATAGAACTGGCGCAGACTCATGGGCTCCATTATGTGGAAGCGCAACGACACATCAAAGCAGATG
>JABUQX010005998.1:0-2500 GCA_015478945.1 Trachelipus rathkii
CGGAGCAAAAATTCAACCCTTTTTTTTTAAGAGAGATTAGGGAAAGGAAAATGAGCAGGCTCAGCCCGGCGTATCAGCAAAAATTCAAACCCTTTTAAGATTAAGAAAAAAAAAAGAAAAAAAAAAAATGGGCTCAGCCCGGTAAGCAAAAATCAACCGTTTATTTTTTTTAGATTTAAGGAAAAAAAATTGGGCTCATCCCGGAGAAAAAACAAACCCTTTTAAGAGTCATAATTAAAGAAAAATAGCGGCTCAGCCATGAGCCAAAAATCAAACCCCCCTTTTAAAGCATTAAGGAAAAAAAATAAAAAAAATTGTGGGGGGCTCAAGCCCGGAACCGGAGCAAAAATTAAACCCTATTTAAGATTTTAGAAAAATAAAGCACATCAGCTTGAATTTGGTGCAAAAATCAAAACCCTTTTTAAGATTAAGAAAAAAAAAAAATGGGGCTCAGGCCGAAAAAAACCGAAGTGGAAAAAAAATTCAAACCATTTTAAGGATTAAGAAAAATGGGCTCAGCTGGAGCAAAAAATCCAACCCCTTTTTAAGATGGAGAAAATGGGGCTCATCCCGGAGAGAGCAAAAATCAAATCTTTTTAAGATTTAGAAAAAATGGGGCTCAGGCCGGAGCAAAAATCAACCCTTTTTAAGATTAAGAAAAAAAATAATATGGGAAAGCCCCGAAAAAAAAAAAATCAACCCCTTTTTTTAAAGATAAGGAAAAAAAAAAAAAGAGAAAAAAATGGGGACTCAGAGCTCAGAGCAAAAATCAAACCCTTTTTTAAAGAATAAGGAAATGGGGGTAACGTACCGGAGCAAAAAATCAAACCCCTTTTTAAGATTTAAGGAAAAAAGGGGCTCAGCCCGGGAAAAAAAAGAAAAATCAAAACCCTTTTTAAGATTAAGTAAAAAATGGGGGCCTCAGGCTCGCGAGAGGCGCGCAAAAATCAACCCTTTTTAAGAATTAAGGAAAATGGGCTCAGCCCGGAGCAGCAAAAAAAATCAACCCTTTAAGATAAGGACAAAATGGGGCTAAGCCCGTCCGCCCGTATTACGTTACCCCCCCGTCCCTCCCGCCCCCCGCCCCCCGCTTCGTCCCCGCCCGTCCCCCCCCCCGTACCACCGGTCCCCCGCCGTTAGCAAAAAACAAACCTTTTAAGATTAAAGGAAAAATTTATTTTTGCTCAGGAGTCCGAAAGCAAAAATCAAACCCTTTTAGGATTAAGTAAGAAAAAAAAATGGGGCTCAGCCCGGAGCCAAAATCAAACCCTTTTTAAGATTAGGAAAAAATGAGCGGGCTCAGCCCGGAGCAAAATCAAAACCTTTTTTAAGAAACAATTAGGGATGGGTTTATAGTTAAACACTTTTTTTAAGATAAGGAAAACCATGGGGCTTCAGCCACGAGAGCAAAAATCAAACACCTTTTAATTAAAAATTAATTAAAATGGCGGCTCCCAGCACTCAGCCCGGAGAAAAATCAAAACCCTTTTTCTTATCTTAAGGAGGGTTATTATAGGTGGAAAAAAATTTTAATGCTTGGGGGCTCAGCCCGGAGGGAAAAAAATTCCCGGCCATTGTCAAGTACCATTACTTCTCCTCTTTTTTGTTAAGAAGGGATTTTAGAGGTTTCCTGTGCATAACCAGAGATGGGGCTCCACCTGCGTCGTGGCACCGATTATTCACCACAAATCATTAAATACTTCCTCTTATAAATTAAATGGATTATGAATTTTAGGTCTTCGGGAAAACTATGCGAGAACCATTTTTCTACCGCTTCCGAATGCCCTATAGAAGAAAAAAGTTGGGTTTATTAGCAAACCTTTATTTATACCCTTGCTAACCGGTGTCCTCGGATAACCTTTGAGCACCTGGTCTAAGATCTTAGACTCGTCCACTAAAAATCTTAATAACAATTGTCTCATGATTATTTAATAACAATCGTGTGAAATATTGATGGATCCACCCGTATTTTCTGTGTCCACCCAGTTTTAGAAAATATCCTTCATGGGTTTTGATTTCCCTCCAAAGGTGCCCAAACCATATTTTCACCTTTAAATCTATCTAAGAATAGGGCGTCTTTATAGAATTTATTCCATATTGCGGTGACTAGGTTAATGTCCCTAATTTTATTCTTTTATTTCCTATTTTTCCGTTAGATTCATTTAATTGAAACTTTAACAGGTTTATTAATATATATAAAGCGGTCCTTGGGCCCTGTAAGTCAATTTTCTAGACCGACATTCCATTACGAAACAAGAGTGACTGTCTGTTTAAAATTTTTTAGAAATCAACCCGGACAAAAGAAGCACAATCCTCCTAATTTCTCCCGATTACGCTTCTGACTTAATCTTAATAAACATGCAGTGCGTTTAGAATTTATTTGCCCCCACCGGGCTGAGTTCCCGCACCAATTTTTCTTCTCCCCGCCTATGATCCATGTTATTAAAAAAATTACGGTGCCCTTGATTCTATTGCTTGTGACTGAAGCACCCATCCATTT
>JABUQX010005998.1:7500-24747 GCA_015478945.1 Trachelipus rathkii
TTTCGAACGTCTTTGGATTCATCCTCTGGAAATATGCAACTTTTTTTCGACTCGAGTCGATAGCGCAACAAAACTGTCTGAAGATAAAATAAAGAGTTTTCTGACCAAAATAACAAGAGGATCAAAAAGATGTGCGAGACCAGATTGTGTGAACGGCATGAAGCGGTTTTCCTTTTCAAAGAGATCTTGAGCCTAATACTTGCGTCATTAAAAGAAATAAAACAATGGCCTGGTGAATTATCAACAGAAGCTACTTCCGTTGTTAAATTCATCATTATTTGAATTTATCAAGATAACTTATTCGTTTTAAGTAATTCTTCTTCTCTTGAATAACCTATACACCTTGTCAAAGTTACAGAGTGTTCATTTGAACATTGTCAGTGCAATAAACCTTAGTGTAAGACATTATTCAACTTCTCAGAAAAGATAGACAAAAATGCAGACAGAGTTTAAAACCATATTCACGTAAAATGTATGCGACAGCTTAGGCATTGAAATAATTCAAGAACTACGAAGTTCCAGAACTCGTTGTAATGTGCCTACATAAGATTCCGAATTCATATTCCCGCATCTCAGTTTTTATTCCGTTTATTGATGATATGATTTCTTCGTTGACTGATCGATTTCTCTCGCATGAACCACTATCATTTCACTTCAGTATAATTTAACAAGAAAGTGCAATGTACCTTATAAGCATATTCGAAAAAAGCATCCTCTTTTATGAAGAGACCTTCCGAGCCCTCATTGAGGATACAGACTAAAAAGAGAGTGGTGGTTCCTCTTGGCAGCGGTAAATGGCGCTGCTAGAATGAAAAAACAAATTGCGAATCGTACTTTTTTGCTAATGCTGACAAGAGGCAGGTTTCCTAACATTCGCTACTGCACCGATGATCTTAGCAGTATTGCCTGTATCCAGTCGCAAGAGTAGAAAGAACTTTTTCGACATTAAGGCGTCTGAAAACGTATTTACGGAATAGTATTGGAGAGGATCGCATTACAGCTGTCTTGCTTTACTGTCAAATAATCGAGATCTCCGCACAGAGTCAGCATGATAAATATTTTGGGAATCACCTCATCAAAAAGCATAGGACAACTGAAACATGACCTTATTAAAACGATGGGTAAGTTCATTATGAGAATTTTATATATATATAATATAATATATGATATATAATATATATATATATAGTATACTATAATATATATTATATATATATATATATATATATACTATATATACTATATAATACTATATATATATATCATGATATAATATATCAATATATAGTATATAATACTATTATATTTGTAGTATATAGTATAGTATCAATATATCTGGCCAAAATAAATAGAAATTCCAACTTTAAGTTTGTTTATATTTATTTGCCGAGGATACCTTGTAAATCAAGACACACTTTTTTTATCGCAACTTTAATATTAAAACAAAACATAGATTAATAACATCCCAAGAAACAAATATGATAAAATCAATATTTTAAAATTACTAGCTTTCGCTTGGCGTTAGTACGGGCACTGCCTCTTCAGGTGATATAAGTGAACAAGAAACTTCTGCGATAATGAAGATCCAAAGAAGTGAAGTAGCATTTTTGTCAATTAGAATGGTTTGTCTTCCATTCATCTTTTCATCGATTTTTTAAAGAAACTTGTGTTCTTCATTATTGTGATCTCCTGTGTTGGTCATCAATATCTGGTATTTCTCTGCCTATTTTACTTAAGTTGTTACTATTCTTACTGCGTATGAATCTCAATAAATTTTTCCTTTTTATTCGTTAATCTGAGACGGAAATAATAGTCCATGTTATCAAATTTATGCCGACTACTGGGTTTGAAAACTTCTTCTATGGTGATAAAGGGCTGATTCTGATTATCCGAAATTAAATCATATCTCCTGTGTTGGTAATTGCGTCTATTATATCAAGCACGTTCGCCACATAAATAGCTATTACAGTTATGGACATGGAATACTCATAAACTTATAAGTGGAATGTGAAGAAACATTTTTGAATGTGGTTAGGTTCTTAACGACTTTTATTAAAGGTTGAGAAGGAAGCTACTTGGAACGAGGGGTGGTAACGATGTTCGTTGATGGTAATATGTATTATTCTTAATGTAGTTAAGGTAGAGGATATGGAACAGAACAAATAAGGTAATATTGTTCTCTCGGTAAACGGGTTATGGGTTGGTAAGAATTCTTCGACTTCGGCCTTCCGTTGACTCGCCGGTTCGACGATAGAGATATGACATTGGAAGTCATCACACACTCGAGAGATCGTCGTCGATTTCCAGTTTTTGACCTGGCTATTGAAAGGTGGAATTGCTATTGGTAATTTAAGCTATTTGCAGTATAGTAGAAGCATTGACATAGCCGAGCATATAAATTATACACATGGTACTCTTTTTCACTCTATTAAACGAAATATGGTACCCTTTCTGTTTTATTTTTACGAGCATTACGTATTTGGTGTCGTCCATTTTGACACTAAATTTTTTTTTTACAATATCTTTTGCCATAATCAATGGAGCTTTAAAGAAGGCGAAGGCAAATTTCTACCATACCCATAACCCGTTACCTAGAGAAAATATTACCTATTTGTCTGTGTCCTATCCTTCTAGCGTAACTAACATTAAAGAAAACTTATACCACAGACACTCGTTACCCACCCCTTCAAATACTCTTTCCTTAAAAAAAGTCTTCAAAACCTAACAAATTCAAAATTGTTCTCTAATCATCCCATTGCCGAATTTATAGTATTACATGTCATAACTGTAATTAGTATTTATGTGGCGAAACGGTTGATTATATAATAGACGCAATTACCAACACAGATATGATTTTAATTTCCGATAATCAGAATTCAGCCCTTACTCACCATAGAAGAAGTTTTAACCATTAAGGATAATATTCATAACATGAACCTATTAATTTCCGTCTCAGGCGCAGTATACAAGTACAAAAGGAAAACTTATCTGAATCATACTGCAGTTAGCATAGCTAAAAAACTTTCAAATAAATGGCAGGAAGAAATAAATATTGAATACACACAGAATACAATAATGCAAGCACAAGTTTTTTAACAAACAATCGATGAAAAAGATGAATGGAAGCACAACCATCTAATTCGATACAAATGCTTCACTCTCTTTGGATCTTTCTTATCGCAGAAGTTTCTTGTTCACATATATCACCTGAAGAGGCCGTGCTGCCCCTCCAGTTATGAATTTTAAAATGATTTATTTTATATTGTTGTTTTTAGAGTTATTAATTCTTAATGTTTTGTTTTAATATTAAAGATTTGATTACAAAAATAAGTTGAGTTCGTTTTCATTAACAGAGGCAATGCCTCAATTGGTCCTTCAAGATTCATACAAAATGGAAATAAATATGCATAACATAATCGAAATGGGCACGGGCCAATAGAAAAAAATCAGTCATTGATGACCATAACCTCCAGTGAGAGAATCATAAGATAATCAAGATCGGCCATAGTCATCGGATGGCTGTTACCCACGCGAACGCGTGAATCGGCAGGATAATTACACGTTAAAAAGCCACATTCAACCGGGATTACTACAAGAGTCATGCTGCGTTTGTGAGGGTCTATGATAGACCCGATGTGAGATACAATCGAGTCTCGCGAAACAAGGAAAGGCTTCGGAGTATTCTGAGATGATGTCCGTATAAAACTAAAGTAATCTTACTATGTGCTATAGGCGAATCGATAACGAGTATCGATAGTGGCAAGCATAGATATCGATTATGCGCCAACAACCAAATGGATCATGATACACTCACAAATGCAAGATGAAGAGGTATGATCAGTGGTGATCCGGGCTGATTCTGGTCGCTCACACACAGTAACCCGTATGACTCACGATCAATCTCGAATGCCAACACACTCTGGAATATCAATGTAAAATCTTTACTGATGGAACTGCTTTATGCTGTATACATACAAACTAAATTTGGTAGACGCACAGTCTTTACTCGCGCCTCGTAGCGCGAGAGTCGATTCAGTAAAGCTTCGTGAGATCGATAAATAACCGTATGAATTTTGCAATAATAACAATTTTACAGTTACTCGCGCTCAACGAGTGCCGAAACATAGTTATACTCTGCTGTCAATATTTGGCCATCAACTCTTTTAAACTTAGTTCTCTTGTAAGCAATAAACCACTTACTATTTGTACCAGTCGTATTCCATGCCTGCGACGACTCACAATGTTTACATAGATATATGAACAGTTTATGCAAAATAAGTAGGGTCTACTTAATTCAGAAATAAAGTTGGCAGTATTAAAAGAGAAAACAAAGCCATACATCGCTTACAAAAGCTATATCCTGTGTAAATTACTCGACAGTATTTCCAAACCGTAAATCAGCTTTCAAACAGTTAATCTTAATCCCATCAAAAGAGGAGGTAACTTTTTCACCTTACGAACTGCTTCTACTTGTGCCGGTCGACAGGGTGGTTCAAAAAGCAGTACGCTATTAACACTCATGTTTTTAAGCGCAGACTGGTCCCTAGGCAAGTTCCTTAAAATAAAATAAATATCTGTCAACTATTTTTTCAACTTTGGAAAAACTTTTAAACAAAATAAACTGGTCATAACTTTTTACTTACCCATAACATGGGACCTTTCTTCTTCTTTAAGATCTCTTCAATATACAATCTCAGGACAAACTATTCCTCCTCCATACTCATCTGACTACTTCTCAATTTTGCTTTCCTAAGTTGGTTCTTATAACTCGTTACCAATCATATATTATATATCAATATATATTAAATTTATAATTTTCTTAAACATATTTCTCAATTCTCTCTATCTCTATAGTACATTACATTTCGTATAAAAATTCTAAGGGAAATCTATAGAATCTGAATTTTCCCATCAAAACCTCAATATTTATCATGCGGAAGAAGGAGGGTGGCAGAATTGAAGCCATGGGGGTGGCAGGATTCCAGCCCCCCCCCCGAAAATAAAATCTTGCATAGGCCACTGCCTTACAAAGCCAGCTAGACTGCTGGAAACTTTTATAGAGAATTGAAGCATCTAATTAATGAATTCGAAAATAAAGCAAGAATTATGACAAGAAACCAAAAATTTTATTTATAAAAGGGAAAGAATTTTATTATTAAGTCATGAATACGATATACTATATGATACCGGCAAGAAACCGCAGCTCATAAGCATACACAGAGCAACATTGTAACATGTGGTCACATGATTAAACCTGTTCTGTCTTATATATAATGTCATTCTATGAAGTAATACATAATATCCTGTTTTCTTTTAAGCTAAGACTTTCATATGTTCGGACACTAACGCTGCGCATAGAGTGGAAGCAACTGAAGTAGAAGATAAGTATAATTTCAGTATTTCGAACAAAATCCTAGTCTCTATACTTGATAATACATCATAATCTCGCGCAGATAATATAAGTGGTGGTGACAATGTAAAATAAGCTCTTAGATAGTTAAGCACCACTAGTGATGGCTGGTAAGAGATATGTCTTCGATACATATATGCTTATAAAAAGCATGATCTCGAGTCGGTCTTAGCTCAAGTATAGCTTGATAGGTATACCAATTAAGTTATTATAGACTACAGATCCTATGCGGAATTATTCAAGGCTGTATGTCATAAGTCAGCTATTATAGATAAAGACTAAGTTAGCTGAAGGAATCTATAGAGCTAATGAGACTGAGGTAGTCACAATCAGTTAACAATATATTATATGCAGAACAATCATGTGAGTATGCGATGAAAGTATGGGGTAAGCGTTAGTACGATACTTGGTGGTGTGTGAGCGTCATCCTACATTAGCTGAATAATTGTCATTGATACTTATCGTCTTATAGAGATCCGGATCGAGACTATTATTCAGATAAGTATATATGCGCCAAGCTTTGATATATGAACCGAGCAGCTTAGGCGCAGATACTATATAATCAATTTGCTAAGATCCTGATTTAGCTATTACGTTAGATACGTGAATGTATTAGGACCGATTATATAGCATTGACTAGCGTGATACTGATAATATATTCTAATAGCTAGCTGGTTTGAATGCTTATAGTAGATTGTACAGGTATTCGAGTAGGTAGATATATAATATATATAATATAATATATATATATATTTATAATATATATAATATATATTATATATATTATATATATATATATACAGATATGTATATATATATTATATAATATTTATACTATATATATATAGTTCGGTTATCATATAAATTTTGTTTTTTGTGTGTTCCATTAATGTTTCTTCCTCCTGTTTCAGGTTCACGTAATATTTTGATCAAAATTGCGATACAGAATTTAGAAAGAGGGGTCAGGACGTGCAAAAAAGTCGTGTAACCTGTACTTTTTTTTTTGGAATAATAGTTTAGTAAACAGTATAATTATATATTTCTACTATGTTATAATCTAGCCCCCTCGCATGAAATGTAACTTTGTTGTGGTGTTTGACAATAAAACGGCAAGGGCAACTGCAATGGAGGCCATTCGCATTGCACAAAAATTGTGGAAATGAAAACATGCGAAGATAATAAATATTTGACTTGATCCAAGAGATCGATCATATATATATATAAGTAATATATATATATATATTACTAATATAATATAGTATATTACGTATATATTATCGTATATAGTTATGTACTAGCCGTATGAAAATACAGTCCCCTAATAGCGTGGGCGTCTGACTAGCATAATTCTCATACACATAAGATAGTCTATATATATATTAGGTAGAATATCAAGTTGTGATAAATCTCGGTAATGTACACTCGTATATAGTAGAGCTCGCGATATATTGAGGATATCATAAGGTAATACTATAAAGGACTATATTGGACTATACTCTATTCAGGGTAATAGTTACTAATAATATTAGAGCACTCTAGTTAGTAGTGTAATATATTAATGTACTTTGAGAGTTATACAGCTGAGCGTTCAGATATTTATAAAGTAATAATGTATGTCATTAGTATTTTTTTCGAAATACTGCTAATTTATTTATTATTTTTTTACGCATGAATGGCATCGCTTAGGTGAGCGCGTTTTTTCGTTTCTATTTATTTATTTTGTTTTTTTGTTTTTTTCTGGTTTTCTTGTTTTTTCCATAACTTTTATTACCCCAGTTTTTCCATGCAGGGAAAAATTAGTGGCAGGAAAATCTATCTTGCCACACCTTGGCTTTATGGGGTAAAATATTGAACTTATATAACAATACGCTGCAGACCAATAGATTCTACTGTATTAATGTTTAAAAACTTAGACAGCTTTATTTTTGCTTTATAAGTACTATATATATAGTATAGGTAAATATATATATACAGTATATAATTAGTCTTAATACTATAATACATAAATACAAAAACAATTAGATGAAGACGTATATAGCGGATAATAAGTATGGTTATATGTATATTTATATATATCAATATATTATTATTATTTATGATATATAGTATATTTTAGTATATCTCAAAGTTGTCTAGTATATAATTTATAGTTAAATAGTATATACTAATATTAATAATATAGTAGTATATAAATTATATATACGTATTATAACTATACGTAATGTTTATATATATAGATATTACTACTATACATGATTACTGATTATCATGGTACATATTATAGATATAGGAAGTATACTAATTGTGCTAATAGTGATTGAGGTATATATACAGCTCGGTATAGATCATTGAGACATATATTGAGAGTAGGTCAACATGAGACTGTCAATGTATATCGTATATAAGTATAACTACTAATTAGGTTGATATATTTAGTAAGTATGATTATATATAGTATATATATAAGTACGGTAAGTAGTATAGTATATATACTTAGATATCTTATCATACTATATATTATATATATATATACAGGGTGTCCAGCGATATAACGAACACTGTGTATCGCGTGAAGTATTGCGTATGTGACAAATTTTTTTTAAGATAGACCTGTGTCTTTCTAATAAGTAGACTCACGAGGGTGAGAAACAGTTACAGTTTTATTTCTTGCGAGCACTTAAGCCGGTCAGTAATGTGGCATATAGGCATGGTAACTAGCTGTTGTTTTTGTAGTTTGTATGAATTGGGTAATATGTTTTTTTATTCATAGTTTGAACATTACTAAGTGACATAGTAGTGGAATGTCAATACACGATCCATTAAACGATACTTGAGACATATTTTTAAACCAGGTACAGTGTAAACCTTGACAGCGGCGAGATTAATGCGGCTATATCGCATGCCACGTTCAAAAACATTGAGATCGATACTGGTGTAGAAGATATTAAGTAAAAGGAGTTTGGGAACGTGATGCACGATGAAGAACGACAAAAACCTGCGAGGCGCTAGTAAGCAGCAAATTGCGCATGCGCAATTCATAAAAATAGTTATGTCGGTAAACGACGAAAATGAATAAAGGCATAAAGACGAAAACTAGGTTTAATGTTGCGAGAAGAGGGAAAATGTGGGGAAAAGCAAGAAAGAGAGAGAGAGAGAGGAGAGAAGGAGAGAGAAGAGAGGAGAGAGAGAGACGAGATGAGAGAGAGAGAGGAGAGCATGAGACAGAGAGAAGAGACGAAATGAGCTAATAGATTATGATTATATAATAATAGGCCTAAGTGATAAGATGACCCGCGCGCGGCGTAAGTGATATAATAGTATCTAGTTACTAAGTAGATATAGTATTACAGTAAATTATAGTTATAGTAAGATATGCTATGATTATTAGTAATATATTGTAGTATATATCTATATTATTATATATCTATAAATATAATGTTTAATTATAGTAAACGACTCGATCAACTGATTAATATATTTATTGGTTATACTATATTATATAATATATATATTAGTTATATATATATTATATATTATAATATTAATATATATATTATATCATTTATATATACGTAATATATGAATTTTTTTTGTAAAAAGTTCACACCTCACGGGCATAGCCCTATTCAAGGAGGGGAACTGTTCTTCTCAGGTAATTTATACCTAGGATCCGAACTAGGACTCGAAACCCACGACCACTGCCCATATGCCCAGTGCGCGAACTTCCGGTTGTTTGCGCTGGCTGAAACCTATACTGCCTGTGCACCGTGATTATAGGCTAGTAATATTATTTAATATTTATTATATATATTATATATATAATATATATATATATAATAGTATAATTATATCATATTCTAATATCTATATATATATCATATATATTATATATATATATTATATATCCTCTCAAAACAGCTGATTTAATTAAACAATTCCCCTCTTTTAGAAAAACCGATCTTTATAAATATAGAACTAGAACGACAAAATTTGAAATTTAACGAAACAATTACATTGAAAAAGAAATAATAATAAAAATAATGCATAAAAAAGAAAAATCCGAAAACAGAAAGACAGCAAGTTAACTGGACGTAAAAGCACCTAACATACAACTGGAACACCCGAAAAAACAATTTTGAAAAATTGTTAATTATATATATTTAAAAAATTACTACTTTATAGAGAAGGTTGTTTTATTTAATTTTATTTCTTTTTGAAAGTTGCAGTATTTGACCCTTCATTTTTTTAAATATGATATATTATTAGTATATATATAGTATATATATCATATAATATATATATATATAATATATATATATATACTATATATTATATACTAATATAATATATATATACTCATATAATATATATAGTGCTACAATGACCTGATAATGAAGGACTGTGAAGGTTTTCACTTGAAGTTGTTATATGAATTATGAGTTTCATTTTCGAGTGATTTTTTTTTTTTTTATTTTTTAATTTCATAAATTGATAGTATATGTACTTACCATATTAAAGTTTAAGATGACTGGTAAAAAGTACGAATTTGAAAATATCAGAAAATTAAATACTGAAGTAAGCAAAAAACGTTTTATTTTGCCATGAGAAAGAAACGCCTTTTAGGGATAAAAAGTGGAAGAATTTAAGATAGGGTTAAAAATAATGTTTCGGGGTAAAATTCGCTCCTTACTGACTTTTTTTATGTATTGATTCTATGGTGTATACTTAGCAAAACTTATCATACCTGAACTAGGAGGTCCTAAGCTAAAACATAACGCTTATGGGATCGAACGATGCAGTAATCCTATACCTACGACCTAGATGTATCTCTTTGCCGTAACATTTTTCTCCTTGTTTTAGGTTTTTTCTAAATAAAATTTTTGCATTTCTGCAAAATATTAGTCGTTCTCGCTTTCAGGTATCTCAAACGTAGAGCTTAAAAAGTAACGCTTTATTAAATAAATTACCTTTTTTTATTTGTAATTTAAATGCGTATATTTGTATTTAAATATTTTGTATTTATATGATGTAATAGATGATAGTTTTATTGTTTTTGACTCGGTCAAAGCGAGAGAAGTAATTAGTTATTTGAATTATTTTTTTTTAAATATACTCCTGAAAATTGTAAGGTAATTTTTGTGTTTAGACGCAAGCTCAGCTATAATTTATGAATTTCAGTAAGAATAACATTTAATTAATGTACAAAATTAAAAAGAATTTCAAATTGAAGTTTTTTTGTTTTTACCTTGAATTTTCGTACATTTCATGTTTAATAGTTTCAATAAAAATTAAAAAAATAACGCTAAGAAAATCATAAAAATTATGCTTCATTCAGTTCGTGTAGGGATGGAAGAAATTTCGAATTTGTTTCAGATTATTCTATACAAGTCGATGGAAGCATTTAATTTTTCGATAAATAGATTTTTTTTTTTAAACGGATGTCGTGATTTCGAATTTATAGGACAAATGTACTTAAATAATTTATGAAAAAAGCAAAAATTAAAAAGAGTAATATAAAACGCTACGAAAATATATATATATATATATATATATATAATATATAGTATTATTATTAGTATAGTATATATAGTATATATTAATATATATATTATATATATTACTAATTATAGATATATATATATATTAGTATATATTATTTATATATTATATTATATAATATAATATAATATTCTTATTATATATATTATATATGTAGTATATTATTTATATATAATATTAATATATACTATATTTTCAAGTATAATCTATATATATATATATATATATATATACTAGTATAATATTACTAAGTTATATAGTTTCTATAGTATATACATAATCGAATAAATACAACCAAACATGTATTCCCCTGCTGGAGCGAGTCCTGGAACCTAGCAGATGACGTGCGGTTTTGCACAATACGCCACGACGGAGTAAAAAAGATTTGTCGATACCGGCTTGTCCTCGGTGGATGAGTAAACAACTCCACCAAGGTAGAATATCGGGCTCTATCCGCTCCGCCACTCGGGTGGGGGGTAGGGTCGGAAACAGGGTACCGAGCTCGAGAGACATGGGAAATTCGAATGGTTTTTGAATTAGTGGAAACCGGACCTCGTTTATTTAAGAGAAATTGATGGAGCCCGCGAGCTGGGGAAATAGAATTTACCCAGGCTTGCCCCAGTCCCAGTGGTACGTATCGAGAGGAGAGGTAGAGAGAGAGAGAGAAGAGAAGAGAGAGAGAGAGAGAGAAGTAGAGGAAGATGAGGTAGAGGAGGAGAGAGTCATGTATTGTGTGGCACAAAGTACAAGGAAAGAATTAGTTGGAGAGAAAAATTCAATAATAAAAATGCTTACAATTACTTGAATATTTCCCTGTGTTGAACCACTTGGTCTTAAGCTGTATCGACTCTGAACTAGGGTTGACTAGACCTTTAGGACCACGGAATTTGTCTGTCACGCTGCAGACGCGCACTCGAACAGGTACCTCGAGAGTAAGCAGACATTGAGCAGAGCAGATGGCAGACGCGTCGGGGACACTCAGGCATTCGGTGCGTACAGTGCAAATCCTAGTCTGAACAATGGTAAGACTCATTTCCGATGAATGCTCGACATGTAAGTTTAAGATTGACATTAAATTTGTTGTACTATTTATTTATTTATTTTATTTATTTATTTGAGATTTTATTTTTATATTTAATTTTGATTTATTAACTTAATTATGAACGTTATTTTTTATATTTATAAGCTGGATTTCTTTTATTACTTTTAAATAAGCATATTCAATAATAGAATAAATATTACTGAATACTGCTTATTTTTTTTCCAGAAGAGCTTCAAGATAGCGCCATAATAAAAAGAAACTCCTTATAGTTATACATTAAATAAAGTTGTAAACAGCTCTTTAAAACTTTAGCTTCAATAGTACTAATATATATATAATAGTTATATATTATAGTATAAGTAATAATATAATTATATATGAATTGTATGTATAAATGATTTTTTACATATATCAGTTATAGTACATATTCATGAATATATATGTATATAATATAATATTATTGATATGGTTGTATATGTTATAGTGATCTTATAGGTAGTATAAGTTTTGTAGATGTTATTAATATAATATTATATTATAATTATAGTATAAATATATTATGATAAGTATAGAGATAGTAGGAGTAACTGGAGTGTAAGTATAGTATACATGTATGAGGGGTATATTTTGATATACAGTTATTATAATAATGATATGCAATGATTAGAAATATATATATATTATATGTATATTATATAATTATAGTTATATATAGTTATATAATATATTATATATAATACTAATGAGTACTTATACGTATTATTATAGTATAGTAAAGTATATCGTATATATTATATCATGGTTATGTATATTATTAATATATATAGTATCAGTATATGTATATATTATTGATTGATGCATACATAAAATCATACATATGTTGATATATATTATCAGTGTATATAATATTATGTATATATGGATATATATATGATATAGAGGATATATTATTAAAGTAGGTATTACTAAATAGTATTAGTATATATGTGCTGGAGTGCATTTGTGGACTGGCGAGGAATTATATAGTAAGTATAATAGAAGAGTATAACACGGGAATTCGATAGTGTTGTGGAGGGGAGCGGATGTCGTTCAGGTAGTGTATGGGGTATATATATTATATTATGTAGCGTCGTGTATATAGTGTTATGTAGTATATGGCGGGTCATATAGGGGCGGCTGCTCATCGCTGGGGATTGAAGAGGGGGTGCGAATAACGAAAATGTGGTTATCGCTGCGTATGCTATGCAGGGTGTGTAGAGTCGATCAGGGGACTGAAATAGCGGATGAACCTTCGGAACCGATAATTGATAACGCGCTGGCAAAACCTTATATCAATTGGTACTGACCCGAGTCGGCTATCGGCGATAACGTCGGTGATATAGAAAATAATGCAGATAAGGCGCGAGTAACGCGATAAATTTTCAGATATCCAAATAATTTTTATGGTTTTTCATATTTAATAAAAATTTATACACAGTAAATAATTTTTAATAAAAAAAAAAAAGAAAATATTAATCCCAAACACAAGAGAAACCACGACCCGAGCATTTAGGTTGGTATTCTTTTATACTTTAATTTATTAAAAAGAAAAAAAACATGCACAAATGTTAAAATCAATAATTTTTAAGACCGTTTATTGTTTTTCAGATCAACCACATCTATGTTTTTATTAAGTTGATAGTAATAATAGCATAATTTTTTCGTGTTTCCTTTCTTCCCTTACGGCTTGAGGTTTTTGTTTTCTTCTTCGCTCTCCACTCTATTTACCGTCCCGCGGATGACAACGTAACCTAGAAAAGTTGGGCAGATTGGGTTGCTCGGCTCGTTATTAGTACGTTAATTATTAAAATTGTAAAGACTTTTTGGATATATTCAGTTCTGCTTAGTAAATAAATTCCATTTTTTTTCCGCTTTGGGGGGCTCTCTCGTGGTTTTCGGCCTTTTTTATAAATACATTTTATTTTCCTAATTTATTATTTCGCGTTGCGTAGTTTGGCTCTGGATGTGGATTTATAGGCTCAGGATGTCTTATGTTTTCTGTCTGATTGCTGCCAGGTGGGAGCGGGTAGCGTGTGATTTCTGGGAGTTGGCCGCGCCCGAATACGCTTGATGTTGTACCTTCGATAGTGTCATAATATAGATTCTAATTATGTGTGTAAAGCGCAAGATTAAAGGTTTAAAAAAGATTTGAAAATGAAATACATGAATTAGTTAATTAAGTGTTATATTCATTAAAAATATAAAGATGATTGGCGGTGGAGGTGTATTGGCGCTTCTGCAGCATTTAGTGATGGTTCCGTCTTCATAAAAGGAGGCATTTAAAGTTTTCACTGACAGAGGAATTCCTTTCTCTGATACGAAATCTTTGCAAGAAGAAATCGCTTCCACGGCGCTAGACGGCATTTGCAGTATTGTTACGTTATAAAGAGATCATGAGCACCTTCTATTGTTAAAAGCTAGATTGACAGTTGTCTGTCGATTCGTGCAGCCACTTATTTAATGGAGCAGCTTTACTATTGCTGATTTGATGACGTTGCTTGGTAGTTCAGTGTGATATAGCATCAAGATGCTTGAGTGTAAGTTTCTTCCAAGTCTCTTTGCTGTTGCTGGTCTGTTGGCGTTCTCGAGTTCGGTACGCCGCATCTCTTTTCCCTCTTTTCTATTGGGCTTTTGGCCTTGTTTTTCAAAGCCTTTCCTAGGGTCGAACTTGGAGTGATAGGCGTGGCAGAGGTATGTCTCTCTTCAAAGGTGCTCTAAATCTTGGTTTATGGCGTCAAGGAGGTATTGCAGAGGGTGCAGACTGGAAGTAGGATTGGTTTCAGTATCACTTTTTTTTTGGCCACAATGAGGGTGGGGATCATGGCAGCCAGATGACTGTTTCTCCTTGATTTGATAGTGAAGGGGCGGCGCGACTGGTGATGTGATGATATTGAGAAAGCTTAGGGATACATTACTCACTATAGTGTAATATAAAAAAAATCAGACAACGCTGGAACGTATAACTTTAAAGTTTTAATTAAAATGTTTTTTGACGCATGGCTGGCAAGAGTTGCCAGGTGACGATTATCGTTATATAGATTTCTATATGTTATATCCAGATTTATATAATTATATATATTATAGTATAGTATATATATATATTATATTATATATTATTTATTAGTATATATATATATATATTTATATTATTTTATATTATTATATATATATAGTATATATATATATATAATTATTATATATATATATATATATATAGTATTAATATTATATATATATATTATATATATATTATTATTTTTATTATATATTTATATATATATATTTTATTATATATATTAGTATATATATTATATTTATATATATCTATTATATATATTAGGTATATTATTATTATATATATAATATATAATATTATGTTAAATATCTAGTATTTGATTTAAATATTTTAGTAGTTTAGAGACTTTTTTTTCAAGTAACAATAGTTAAAAACTTAACTACTTACTTTTTGACTAGAATTTTTTTGACGAATTTTTCAGAAAATATTTAGAACATATATAGTTTTACATATATATATATATTATATATATATATATATATTATATATATATATATATTATATATGTATAGTATATTTATATAGTATATTATATATTATATATATATATATATATCAGGGGGGTCGTTGGCTGGGTTGCGGTTGCAACCACCATTTTATACAAATTGCAGTTAGTGTGCAACTATTTATATTTTTTATTCTTATTTTTTTAGTAGGATTAATATTGAGTTAATTGATTTTAATAACACTCCAATGATTTATTATTTATTGAAAAACAAAACGTTCAATTTAGTAGTCAAATGTCAACCAACATGTTGTTGTCAGAACTTTGGCAAAACCATGCCTATAATTTTTGGGAGAAAATGGTGTGTGAAATATACGCGTGGACGCTTTTATCACTTCGGTTGCATATCAGAACCAACCGCTTTGTTTTCAATACTGAAATTCAAATTTTTGAATACGAAACAATTCGGAAAATTGACTCTATGTTAAATTACGTCTCGGCGAACGAAAATTGTATTTGTTTGCGTTTTGTCAGATCTCTTGCTTTTATTAGTATTAATAATTCTCTCTCTCTTCTCTCTCTCTATATCTCTATAAAGTTATATATTGTTTTTACTATATATTATGATATTTGTAATATATATTAGTATAAATTTTATATATTATATATTATTATATTATATTATATTATATATTATTATTATATATATTATTTATATATATAATATTTTTTTATTAATTATAATATGTATAATAATATATATATATATTATTTATATTATTATATATATATTATTATATATTATATATATATATATATATTATATATACTGATTATATATAATATATCTTTATATATATTGTATATATATATAATATATATATATTATATTATATTATTATATTATATATTATATAATTATGATATACCTTATGTCCCTCCAGGTAATTGCAGCCATTTTTTTTTTTTAATTACTTATGATAAAGTATTGAATATTATTATTTATTTATGGTTTTTAATTTCATTTATTTTTTTTTTTTTAAATGCGGGTGGTTAATATTGATGACAATACTTATTATTTAAGTTGAGTGAGGTTTTCTAGAGTTTTAGTTAGTTTAATGATTTTAACTATATAGCAGGTTGTTAGCGTATGAGTTTTTTGTTGTACATAAGGATTTGGATATTTTTTGTAAAAAATATTTTTTAGGGTGGTGAGCTGCTTTATAACAGTTTCAGTTTGATTTAGGGCATTTTCAGACTTAATTTTTATGAAATGTGTTGATCCTGATGATGCATATATAATATGGAGGTGGAGGCGGATAATGCTGAATCATTATATTATATATATTTATTATAGACTATTATTATATATATATATATATATATTATATATATATAGATTAGTATATATATATTATATATTTATTATTATATATATATATTATATATTTATTACTATTGTGTGTGTGAATGTGTTGCAACCACCTATAAATTTGTCGACGAGCTACGCCCCTGATATAGATATATATATTTATATATATATATATTATATATTATATATTATATATTATATATAATATTTTTATATTAGTATTTATAGTATTATAATATTGATATGTATATGATACGTATTAGGATTTATTGTTAGTATATTAGCTAAATAGTTTGATTGCTTG
>JABUQX010005999.1:0-30000 GCA_015478945.1 Trachelipus rathkii
GACTACAGACACATCAAGAATGCAACCAGGGAAAACAAATACGTTATATTAAATAGAGGGGTAAAAAAAAGCTACATATAGCTTGGTGTTTAATAGGGTCAAAATTCGGCTGTAAATTCCAAATTTTATATGTCCATTTCTATATAGGGGGGGAAATTGGGCGTAGCACCAGCCAAATATTGGATCTTCCCCTTGTCTAATTAATTAAAGCACTATAATACTACAAATAACTATAAGTTGAGAATAAAATGGAGAAATGACTTTAGAATTAAGTAGAACAATAAATAAGGAAAAACGAACCAAAGAGTGCGCAGCAGTTAAAAGAAATATAAGAATAAACAAAAAACAAATGAAAACATAATGTAAAAACAAATAATAATATAAAAAAACAAGAGACTGTACTTACAAATGTATATATATAAATAGAGATAAGAAATGGAAATAGTGATTGAATTAATAAAGGACTGTGTCAAAAAAGATAAAATCCTAAATAACGAAGAAAATAATGTATGGAAGCAATTTTAAAATCTGAATGAAGTAAATAACACTACCACAGTATATCATCACATTTTATTGAGGTAAAATAAGAGGTAAAATGAGAACATTTCTCCATAATCAAGACCTTATATGCAAAATTTTTAAAGCCGAATGCATCCCTTTTACAAAAACTTTTAAGAAAACATTAAAATATCCAGAGTGTAATCTGGACCAGACAGAGAAAGAGAACTGATGAATGAAATATGGAATGTCCAAATCAGGAATGAAAGAATATGGCTTAACAGTAGAGAGGAAATGTGATAAAATAGCTTATGATATATGAGTGAAGTTAAAGTGAGCAATACAAGAAGGTTTTAGGATTGAGAATCATGGAAAATGTGGTAGTAAAAATAGGAGAGATTGGTCTCAATAATTAAAAATAAAAATTAATAATAATATAATAATAATAATAATAAATACGTAAATAAATAATTGCTATAATAAGAAAATAATTATAATAAATAATAATCTAAGATATCAATGATAAAAGTGCTACCCAAGATATTAATCATCAGCCAATTGTAAAAGTTAATTAGTAATCTGAGAATATTTAATAGACTGATATTAATTATGACAATGTTGCCAATTAGGTGCAAGATTGGGAGGAGTGCAATTGTCGATATAACTTGTTGAAAAGCTAAAGTATTCAAATATCAGTACGCAGGAGAAAAAAAGTATGATTGAAAAAAGAAAAAATACTTCGATTAACTTTGATTAATATAGTACTATCACATAATTAATATATATATATAAAGCATGAAAGTAAAGTAAAACTAAATAACAAAGTAAGGTAGATAAGTAGAATACTTATCCTAACTAGTGGTAGTGATAACTCAGATAAATAAACATATATAAGGAAAGAGTTAAAAATATAATTAAGAAAATAAAAAACTCAAGTTATATATATATATAATGAGATATATATCTACAGTGCACATTGGCATAGTTAAGAGAATAGCTGTTCTGTTGTAATATCACGCAATAATGAGTAATTATAAATTAAGATAAGTTGTGGTATATGGTAGTTAGATGTATATAGATTAAAAAAGAGCAAAAACAAATATAGTTGTATCTAATATGAGTTGTATTCTTTAGTTTCTATATATATATAAACTCTCTTCAAAGATAGAAAATGGTATAAAGATCCCGTTCTGGAAAGGATTTATGAAGATGAAGAACGTTAACAGAGAGCAAGGGCAGTATAACAAAATTATAATAGGCCAAAGAAACTACATTATCATTGAAGCACAAGGACGCACGTAATGAAGTTGACAGGGGGGGGAAAAAGAAGAGGAGGAGTGTGAGGGGAGGGATGGTAAGTGTTAAATATTAGAGTAGCAAACTGGAAAACTAACTGGACCAGTAGAGTTCAAGAAATGTATTTCTTAAGAAAATAAGAACATTATTGGAACCGCTTAAACATTCGAATCTTATTGATAGAATTAAAATGAAGAAGAAGAAAAAACTAAATCAGTGGTTAACAGCTGGAGAAACTGTGCTGATCGGCGGCGAAAAACGCGAAGAAACTCAGGGGGCCTGAAAAGTATAGAGCCCGTCACGTGTCGGCCAACCTTATATCAGGTGTGGTAACGGGAGTGTTGGGCAACAAAGGATCAAGAACATTGGATAACAATAACATCATAAGTAAAGAACAAAAAGGATGTTGTTGAGAAATTAAGTTATGGAGAGGGCTAAGGGACCAATTAATTCATCAACAAAATGATTAAGGGAACAGACTCGAGGAGGGCGAGAAAAAACCGACCGAAGTAATGGCTTGGATAGGACTTATAAAAAAAGCCTACGAATTAGTGTCTCTCAAAATTGATCAGAGAAGTTTTATAAAATGATATAATTAGGCCCTGAAATTTATAAGGTTCATAGAAAATGCAGGGATGAGATATGAGAGGAGTTAATAATAAAGGGGATCAGGGAAAGGGAAAAATTTCCAGAAAAAGTGGAAAAATTTAGGGCGAGAGGAATATCTCCAGGGAGAGCCTCCATCTCTCCCTTAATATTTGTGCTCGCCATAAATCCTCTGAGCACTTTAATTAATGGTTTAGGGAATGGATATCGCATAAATTCGAGAAATGAGAAGAAACCCGAAATAATTTCCCACCTATTTTATATGGATGACTTGAAACTCTACGCCTCAAATAGAGAAGAAACCATTAAACAAATATAAATCGTAAAAAGGTTTTCTAATGACATATGCATGGACTTTGGGTTAGATAAATGTGCGATTTTGCTACTCAATCAAGAAAGGAAGAACAGAAAGTGAGAATAAGAAATTGAAGGAGATATAATTCAGAGTTAGAACAGAACAGTGGGGGAAAGACAGCGTATATTATCTCGGAAATAGAAGATTTCAGAAAAAAATAGAAAACAACATAATGAAGGGAAGGGAAAAATAAAAAAAGAATATAGGAGATAAAATTAATCTTAAAATCGGAATTGAACCCCAGAAACAAGATGCAAGCCATTAACACGGTGCCCGCCGCCGGGGGCCCCCCCCCTCCCCGCCCCCCCCCGGCGGCCCCCCCTTGAAGCCCGCCATGGCGCAATACTTCATCCACTGGGTTCGTTCTGGAATACCACCCCTCGACTGGATGCAGAAAAACTCTCCAACACGCCCCCAGCCGATGTTCTCACTCCCGCGCCCCCACCCCCCCCGCCCAGAACGATATCTCAAGTGTATAGCATCACCAAGCAAATCGAAAGTCACAATGTTCGCAACTGGTCCTGGTGGGAGAATGTAAGCTATTCTCCTTTGGCTTGGCTTCGTCCTGCTCGGACGTTAAATAGGTACACCTCCTCCTTAATTAACAGAATTAGGGCTCAGCCCGTGAAGCGGTGGTGTTTAAAATATTAATATTATATATTATATATATTATATATAATAACCATAAGAATATATACTTTATAAATCAAGGTAGTATGCCATGAATAGCTGTATTATCTATAGATAAAAAAGTGTAAGGAAAATGGGAGTATACTACTCATCATAATATTATATATACATAAATATCTTTCTTACTATCTTATTTTCTCATCAATCATTCGATACATCTCTCCCCCTATCATCCTCACACAAGAAAGAAAGACTTCGAAGCGATGTTCCAGACGCATATGAATACGGAGAGCTTGGTTAGTATGTTCTTGGACGAAACCCTCCCACTGAGTCGTATCGGGCAAAGATGCCGATACGCACTCTTAAATCCTGACTGCTGTCGAGCTCCTCCATTTGAGAGCCACTGTCATCTTCTCTCATTTGGAGCCGCCTCACGTTATCCCTCGCCATACGTGCATGAAAGATCGTTATACTATTTAGATAACTTTAATACATTAATATATAATATAATACAGAATATAATATATTATATTAATAGAATAAAATAATAATAATAATATAATATAAATGTTATATATAATATATATATATAATATATAATATATATAATATATATATATATGAGTATATAGATGTGAGAATATTGCATCATCTTCTCTCCCCAGGACTGGGGTAAGGTGCGTGACATGCCATCGAAATGAAATTTTACTTGTATTACTTATTATAGAAAAAATGTACGATATAATATTAGCAAGATAAATGTTATAAAATAAATATTAAAAGTGAAGTTACTTTTATAAAATGTTTCTGAAATAATTTGTCTTTTTCTTCATTTTTTATATATATAATAAATTGATTGCTCTCAATGTGATATGTTGCTATATTTGGAGAAACTGTGGCTGATTTATATAGAAAGATGATTAGAACATTATATAAAATTTACACGCAAATTTGATTCAAGAAGCTCTTCCATGGTCTAGACTCAGAACACTCTTCCAACTGCGGACATTTTTAATAAATCCATAAGAGAACTCTGCCCCTATAGATATTTTAATATAATAACTGTCATAATCTCAGTGGAGAGAGAGAGACTGGCGACTTTTGTATAGTTAAACAAACCTCACAAATAAATTTCACAAAGTTAGTTTCCCATAATTGCTTTTCCTTATATTATTTTAATTTAAATAACTTGATTAAACAAATTTCGGATTTCTTCCCAAGCATGAACCAACATTTGAGAAAAGATATATTTTGAAAATATAAAAAAGAAAAAAAATTGTTAAGAATTTATGAAATAATCCTTATAATTAAGTACCAATTTTTATATTTTTTAACATTTATTCCTCTTAAAAGTTTAAATTTCTTAATAAGTAATGATATTTTGTTTTTAACTTTGAAAGGTAATTTTGTCCATATTTTAATTAGACTGAATGAAGTGGTAGCCAGTCACGTTTCATGGCGAAATGTCCATTTTATATAAATTTTATAAAACTTAATATGTGTTTGTCACTTTTTCCTACTAATAGTATATATATAATAGATATCTAATAAATATATAGATAATACTATATTTTATAATAAATATACTATATAAATATATACCTAATGTATTGGACATATACTAATAATTATATACTAGTATAATATATTATATATAATATCTATATATACTAGCTATATTTATACCATTATATATTATATCTTTAGGGTAAGATAAGCGAGTTGGGTAAAACATCCAACCCCACCAGCAGCAACTGACATCCGGAAGTTTGCAACCGGGATGTTGCACCATGTGCAAAGCAACATTTTGCACACATTTGGCTTTTTTTCAAAGCTTGAAACGTGTCAACGGTTAGGTGTTTTAAAAGTTCGGTGAGAACCGGAATTTTTAAAGGTCTGGAAGACTCCAGACTTCAGTTCAGGAAGGTATTCGAGAGCCTGAACTCAAGGATAACCCTGTCCCAAAATAGGGGAGGTCTACGGAGCCACCCCACCAAAGAGCGGTTTTATTTTGGTTCTAGAAAAAACAAATGATTTTTTATATCAATTTTTTAATTTAATTTATAAATAATAAAGGTTTCAAAATCGTTATCGATCGATTACCCCTAACTCGATGTTTAAATCGTCTTTCTACGTGCCTGGGTTAGACTAAAAAAACGAAAGAAAATTGTATTAATAACTCAATTCGATTAATTCCTCGCTGTGTTTACACGTACATATATTGGAAAATGGGACTGGAATCCTGAAGGATTCCAGGAATCCTGGAACTGACAAGTACTTCCTGAAACTGGAAAAAACTGGAAACCTGGAACCACATCCCCCCCCAAAAAAAAAAAAAAAAAATTTTAAAAAAAAAAAAAAATTAAAAAATTAAAATAAATCAAATAAAAAAAAAAAAAAGGACAAATAAGAAATTAAGAATAAAAAATAAAATTTATTTTTCAAAAATAACATTACATAAATTAAAATTATTATATACTGAAATAGTATAGAATTAATAAAGTAGTTATGTTTTGCGCGATGGTATCTATTTCCGGTTGTTTGTTTGTGCTGCAGCGCCATCCGCTCTGCCTGGAATGCGAGGTTCCGGGTGAGTGGCCTTATCCCCTTCGGAGAAAGGGGTGCGTTGTCCTTCCAGTAAGGAAGGATCTTAGAAGAATGAAATTTTTGCATATGTATAAGAAGAAAGCAAGAAATCGCAGCGGAGTCGCATAAGAGAACAGACGGAAGAAGGCGGGAATGAGGAATAAAATGGTGTATATTGGAGCCCTCCGGAGGAGGGTCCCCATCTGAAATAAGAGAAGTTTAAATGCACGGAGTGCGTAAGAGAGAGGAGGAATGAGGAAGGAGGAAGATATGAGGAAGGAAGGAGAATGGTTGTTTGGACCTCCCGAGAGGAGGGTCCTAACTGAACATAAAAGAAGTTTAATGCACGGAGGGGCATGATGAGAAGAAGAAGAAAATGCACTGAGTGCACTAAGAAAATATAAGGGGAGAATGATGTAAGGAGGAAGCGATGGAGAAAAGGGAGACTGAGACAGGAGACACGGAAAGTTGGTGCAGGCAACCGGTGCTGGAGCCAGTGCGGTGCGGTGCTGAAAAGTTTGTAAACCATTCGTTTTAAGGCAATGAAGACTGACATTTTATTTCAAATCTCGTTTTCTTTTTATAAATTTCAACGCACTAAAATATATTGTTGGCTATTTTTGTTTTTTACAGTTTTTCATTTCTTTATGTTTTTACTTTTGATTTCAATTTAAATCATAAAAAAATTTTTTAAAAATTAAATTTTATTTATTATAATGTTTCAAATGTTTTTGAGTAAATAATATTATTAAGTCTGGTTACATTAGTCGAAAAAATTTGCAATTTTTAATAACCTTAAGCTTAAATATCAGTAAAAATCAGTAACTCAGAATCAGTTAAAGCAGTAAATCAGTAACTCAAACCACCCACTCTGTCCTCCTACCATTATTGATCTATTGATTCTATTGATCTATTGATCTATTGATCTAATGATTCCAGTCATATTTTGTAATAACATACACAACACTTTTTAAATTTATTTTGTTTTGTTTTTCTTATAACAATTATGGTTTTTTTACTAATTTATAAATTTATTTACTTGTTTTATTATTAGTATTATATTATTTTATTTATTCTTGTTTTAATTTTTTTCTTTTAAACATTTTTGTTTTTACTAAAATTTAATTCTTTTTAAATGTTTATAACATTAAAAATTTGCAATTTTTACATACCTAAAGACAGTAAATCAGTAAATCAGTAAAGTCGAAACTATCTTCCACTCCATAATATTCTCCTACGCATTCGTAGATCTAATTTCGATCTAATTGATACTTTGATTTGATTTTATTGATTAAAGAAAGTCATATTCTTGTAGAAGATCTTGAAATATTAAATTGTTTTTCTTTTGTTTTCTTCTCCCAAAATCTATTAGAATAAAATGTCTTGTTTCTGTTGTAGGATTAACAATATAATATTATTTTAAATATTTTTATTTGCTTAAAAAATTTTGTTTTTAATAACTAAAATGTATTCTTATTATGTTTATAAAAACTTAACATTTTTGCATGTGTTGTTGTTGAAAATGTTCGCGTTTGTTGTTGTTGTTGTTGTTGTTCGTTGTTGTGTTTTGTTGTTGTGTTGTTGTTTGTTGTTGTTGTTGTTGTTGTTAAATATATTAAACGTTCAAGTTAATTGAAAATATACAACACTTTTCAAACATATCTTTAAAAATATAATGTTAATTTTACACTTTAACATTGCTAATATTGACTTAAAAAAATATATCTCATCTAGCCCTAACTGATCACTACAGCATTCATTACAAAGGTAAACAAAATTAGAGGTTTGAACGTACCAGCAGAAGTCGCAAGCAAATCTTCAATCTTTAGCTATACACGAAGTCGCTTCAAAATACTTATAATTATATTATTATTATTTTTTTATTATTATTATTATTATTATCTAGTATTATTATTATTATTCACAATTATTATTATTTATTAATTAATTATTATTATTAATATATTATTATTCTATTTTTCAATAGATCTCACAACAACCGCAATAACGATAGCGACAATCTTTGCATGCAGATCAACAAACTAAAACATTGGTAGGGTAAATTGCTCTCACATCCGACCTAACATTACGTAATCTTATTGTTACGCTCAAAGGGTAAACAATCAAGAAGACCTGTAATTTGGCTATGCTTATCACGGGAAACACTCAATAAATTCGAGGAATGAACTTCAATGTAATCTTAAAATATCTTTTGACAAATGAGACGTAAATAGATTTTTACTTTGTGTCTTTTAGATCAGGTTTTAATTTGAGAATATAATACCGATATGATACATTAACATCTATTCATAAATCATAAGTATGTAAAATCATTAGACTCTCAGCTTATTCTGTTCTAAGCAGTGTAAAATATTTTCAAGGATATTTGTCATTTGTTTAGCTTCTGTTTTTATTAAAGTTCAGATCAACGTTTTGCGATATTTAAAACAAATTAAAAATATTTTATTATACAGTTCATTATGATGATTGTCTATTTATTGAATCAGTATTATTATTAATATTATTATTTATTATTATTATTATATTTTAATTATTAATTATTATTATTATTATTTTTATTTTTACATGTTAAAGACTTTTACTCTAAATGTATGACTTGAAGCTATAAAACGCCTAACATACATACACACACACCACACACACACACACACACACACCAAAGAACACACAACAATATCACACATATACTGCACACACACACCAATAATTATAGACACTTTACTTGAAACACGAGACCGGCAATCGTCGTACTAACTTACTGAGGATCCACTATGACTTGTTCATTTCTACTGATGTCAAAGCAGATTGGTAACATTTTCTAAACGTCACTGGAAAGACAAATTTACATTTTTTCACCGATGTTGTATATAATCAAAACATTGGCGTTTTGTTATGTATTTTTTCTTTTACGTTTTTATTATTCTTTTTTATTTTATTTTTTAAAAGTTTTTATTTATTAATTTTTATTAAAGTTTTATTTATTTTTGATATTTTTATTATTTAAATTTAAAATATAACTATATATTTTTTTAAAAACTTTTTACTTATTTTTGCTTTTGTTTTCTTTAAACATTAGTTTTTTTTATTTATAATAAAATATTATTTATTTTGTTTATTTGCCTTTTAAACATTTGTTTTTACCTAAAAAAAATTATTCTTTTTATATACGTTTATACAAACTTTAACTATCTGATTTACATACCTTAAAGCAGTAAATCAGTTAAATCAGTTAATCACACCACCACTCTCATCCCGTCCCTATACCACATCGTGATTCTATTGATTCTAGTTGATTCACATTGATCTATTGATTCATGTATATCTTTTTGTATAACATCACATAAAAATAAAGTTCTTTATCCACCTGAACAACGAATAGATGCTAACGTAGCAATAGTATTTCCCCTATTATTAAAAGCTAACATACATACACGATCACTGAATAAGGAAAATAAATGTACAACAGCAAAACCTACATACCTTAAGCAACGAAATAATCAGCTTAACCTCAACCAAAGGTTCACACTTAACAACAGTACACAGTACTAACCATAACATACAAAAGTAACCTAATTACCACTACTTGTCAAGAGCAAATAAAACTCTACATAACAAGATCAATGTAAGTTTTAAACATTAACATTGTAGATAGTAACAAAAAATTTATCAAAAATAACCATTGTGTAATTATCTATACCAGACCATTATGCACCAATAAATGCTAACGTAAAGATTTTTAATTACATTAATTAAAGTCTAACAGAAACAGTAACCGCACTTAGAAATATAATGTACAACGAGAAACCTGACATACATCAGTATGAATAATCTGCTAACGTTCATAAAGTTCGATACTTATCAAAGGTAAGTAGCTAACAACAGAACACACAAAACTCAATGTATCAACTTTTCCAGCATACCAGCAAACAGCTAAAGCTGATATTATCTAAACCAAAATCCCGGACCATTTGTATCGGGATTCCATCAAAGACTCGAACATCTTGAAACTATGAATGGACACTATACGTTCATTCAAATGCAACGCCCTCCAATATCAATATACATTTATTTTGAACTACTGTAAACGTAGTCAGTTAGCACAAAATTCTCGGTAGGCCCTAACATTTCACTTCAGCCAAAACTAACTATACCCATAATATTTATTATTTATTATAATTATTATTATTATTATTATTATATTAATATTTTTTATTATCAAAATATTCTTATGTTTTTTTAATATTTATTATTTTTTCTTTAATTATTCAACTATATAATGTATATAAACCATTAACAAACCTAACTATCATACACACACAACTTTATATATATATGAATCTTTACACACACACACACACACACACATAACACACACACACACGCCACACGAAACACACACACACACAATAATTATAGACACTTACTTAAGAAACACGAGACTGGCAATCGTCGTACTAACTTACTGATCACATGACTGTATTTCTATGATCGTCAAGCAGATGTGTAAACATTTTCCTAAACGTCACTGGAAAAACCCATTACATTTTACGTGAATGACTGTTTATATAAACTATTTTCGTTTGTTAGTCAATTTTTCTTTTAACGTTTCCTTTAATTTCCTCTTATATATAATTTTTTTTGGTTTAACATAGTTTAATTTTATTATTTATTTATTTATTTTAGTTTTATTTATTGGTTATTTTATTTTTTTTAATAAAATACATTTTAAAATTTAGTTTTTTAAAAACTTTTAACTTATTTTTTGCTTTGTTTTCTTTTAAAAACAACATTAAATGTTTTACCTATAAAAAAGGTTTATTCGTTTTATTTTGTTTTATTTGCTAGGTTAAACATTGTTTTTAAGCCTGAACAAGAAGAAACATATAATTATACTTTACGATATTTTATATTAACTAAAAATTTATGCATTTTTACATACCTTAAAGCAGTAAAATCAGTAAATGTGGCAAGTTTAATCAAACGCATTATCACTGCAGCTGCGAACAGCTCTATCCTGCTGCTCATGTTACGAACTAACCAGACACAACAGCATATGTACATTGATCCGTGATCTATTTGATCTATTGAATGATTCCACTTATTTAATGTGAGATTGCATCTATTGATTCTCATATTGTTTCATGTATCATATTTTTGTATAACATAAAAAACTACATAAAAATAAATAAGTTGATCTATATTACACTGAATGGACAACCAATATATGCTGTAAACGTATCAGCAGACTGATATTTCCTATTATTAACGCTAAAACACACTCGAGCAAATCAACCTGAATAAAAAGATTATAATGTACAACAGTCACAAACCAAAACACATTAAAAGCATATATAGCCTTAAGCACGAATATCAGAGTAACATCAAACAAAGTTCACATAAAATCAAAACACACGCACAGTAAAAGTAACGAACGAGTATATCATGTACAAAAAAACGGTACCTATTCTACACTTTGTCCACAGCATTTAAATGACTAAATATCAAACTCTAACAGATACAATGTTATAAATGTTTTTAACACTAGTATATAGCGATTTGGTCAAACTTATTTTAACGAAAATATTTTTAATTCATAAAAGAGACCTCAATATTAAAATTATTTATAGTACAACATTTATTTTATTTTTGCTTTTCATTTTTTAAAAACATTTTTTGTTTTAACTAAAATTTATTTTCATTTTTGTTTATTAACTTAAAAAATTTGCGAATTTACAATATACCTTAAAGCAAGTAAATCAGTAAAATCCAGATATAACTGCTACACACAAATCTAAGTACAAATAATAACACTTGACGCTTGCACTGGACCCTAAAAAGAGGTCGGCCCAGTCCGTGGGATGGAAGGACGTTCTACGCCTATAATGAACACGTATTAACCATGATGCTATTGCTCTATTGATGAGTAATTCCAACTGTTCAAATGTATTTCGAGCTAATTCTAAATTTTTACGAGGAGGAAACGATAATCAATATAAAGAATAAAAGTATTCTTTATACATGGCAATGAGATCAAGACGATATTGCTAACCGTAGCAAGTTTCTCCATTTGAGAGAGGACTAACATAAAAATATGACACACCATGAAAGCTAGTAGGAATATCTAATGTAGCTAACAACAATACCTCGTCATATTCGCTTTATAGAGGCCACACGAACTATAACACAACTAACCAATTGCAGCAAAGTTCTACACTATTAATCTGCCATTAACACACACAGTAAGTTAACTAACAATAAACATAAAAAAGGTATAGAGCATAATTCACAACCTCTTGAACGCTTTGTCAAGCCATAATCTAACAGAAGATCAATATTCTAACTTATCAACATGTTATACCTTTTTAATAACTATCAAAAATATTTACTCATAAACCAGTCTCAAAATCAAATCAATCAGACCTAACCGAATATTATATGCTAAAGGAACAAATTTTTTTACATTAATAAAGTAACAAACATAACCTGAATAGAATTAATGTACAGACGCACCAAACCAACATACTCACGTATGAACATCTGCTACATTTACAAAGTTCGATGTACTTATCAAAGGTAGTCACTGCTAACAGCAACATACAGAAACTCATAATTGTATCAGCCAACTTTTCCAGCATACCAGCAAGAGCTAAAGCAGTATTATATAAAGACGACAACAATCCCTTAACAAAATGACCAAAACTCTATCAAAGATAGTAACCTGTTGAATCTATGATTGACCAATACCTTTTCATTCAAGTTGGTATCAAACATCGAATAAAAGATATAAAATGTACAGTTAACACTAATTTTGCAAAGACTGCATGTAAAGGGATAACAATATCAAAACTAGTTCATCTCGGGATAAGCCTAACATACTCAGTCAAAAACTTACCTATCACGAACACCACAGCTAGGCTGACACGCTTAACATAGTCAGTTATCACGTAATATCTTGAGCTGAAAAAACTTATCAAAGTATGTAAGTATTAAATCAGGTCTCAAATTTCCAATTGTCATAGTAATATTTTTACAACAATTATCGTATCTCAATTTAAAGTAAAGAAAACTATTATAATTTTAGTTTAATCATTATTACTTGATTTGCATAAATTGAAATATTATTATAAATTATTATTATTTATATTATTAAATAATTTAATGATTTGTTTTGAAATTTAATTAATTATAAATTATTATCACATCATAATCTCACACTAATCTAATAACGCAATGTGCGACACCACTTTCGCCTCAGGCGCTCACAAACTAGAATAATAGGTCGGCTTAATGCCTCTCGTTGAGAGGTGGATACCAAAGAAAACGTTGAGAACATGTCATATTCCCCGATATTCAAGTAAAAATCTCATAAAAAGGGAGGACGGGTGGGGGGGGGTGAAAAAGAACTAATTTTAGCTTTGAAGATGGGAGAAATAAGGCGAACATTTTTTTATATTTTGTAAATCTTTCTTTTGTATTCGATGGTCTCCTATATATGGTGTAAGTTTTGGATTTTTTTTTGTTGTTCTTTAAGATTTTTCAAGTAAATAAGGGCATTGATGATAATAGCAGATTCTTAGGTACTAATTCCAATCTTCACTTTTATAAAATTTATATATAAATGCGAATAAATATGTATTGCCTATTAACTACTCACCACAGACAATTTATATATAATTTTCACACACACACACACACACACAATAATATATTGACACTTTACTTAATGACATTCGATTTTCTTATTATTTCTTTGTAAGTTGTTAATTATTCTTCTTTTATATTATATATTATATATATATATATATAATACTACATATATATATATAATATATTATATATATATATATATATATTTATAATATATTAATATGTATATAGTATCGAAATTATATACATAATATTAAATATATATATATACTTGACGAGGAGGTATTAAGAAAAATGATACTTGAGCCGCCTAATTAAATTTTTTAGACAATTTGTTATAGTCCGATAATTACATATAAGACAAGATCTTCACGTTATCAGCTTTAATATCAATCTTTTACGATTATTTTAATTTTTTCATATATTTAGAAATATAAACATACTCTCATTTCACTATTTATTTTCTTTTTAGTTTTTATTATTCTTAATATTTCTATACATCTATATATATATATATATACCCCTATATATATATATATATATATACTTATGAGAATATATAATATATATAATATCTATATAAGTATAATATTATGTGGTATAGTGTTTGTGTGTTAAATTGTGTTTAGCAATACTTACATGTGATGTTTTGTTACGGATAGAGTCAATTCATTTGAATTACTACTATATTTTTACATCATCAAAGTATCACTCTAATAATTGTACAGATTTTGTTGTTACCTTATTTGATCTGGGCGAACCCATACTAATCGCAACGAAAGTAAACCCCATTACAAACTGTTTAAATATTACTTTCCATAGAAATAGAACTCTACTTTTTCATTCTATATATATAATCCATTGAGTTCAAGTAAACAAAGTACAAATAACAGATGTCATCAAATATTTTAATAGTAATTTAGATATTACCCGTTCTTTGTTTATTCCCCTCCAAAATCGACTAGATTATCTTAATATACTTTTTCACACGCTTTATTGATAATTGAACATATGTTTTCTCTATATAAATAAATCTTGTTCTTTGTATATTTTATGCACCCTCTCAAGAGAGCATTTTTAAACCTATAACCCATAGTAACCATATTAATATTCTAGCTTTGTGAAGTCACTGAAGTGAGCGTAAAAGGGTATCGCTATAATGCTGTATATTATTGGTAGTTATGATAAGATGATAGATTACTATATCTGTTATGTGTATAATAATAATTAAATAATAATAATAATAAAAAAATTATAATAATATAGTAATAAATTAATAAAATAATATAAATATGATATAATAATTATATAATATATAATATTTAATAAATATTTCTGTATAGTTGTTAATATTACTAATGTAACAATGTGAAATGTTAATAACTGAATAATTAAATTAGAGAAAATGATATAAGTTTCGTAATAGATATTCTTAATAGATGCTTTACTGACCTATGTTGTGTATAAATTACGGTGAGGTATACGGTTATTTTTTTGACTATGAGTAATGTTAATGGCTTTATCCGATATAGAATTTTTGCTAATGTTTAAACGTGTTATTATCCAAGTTCAAATAATAATGTTATATTGATATGAGTTGCACATTTTGATGAAAGGTAGTGTCTAAATTCATTAATTCAAAGCCTGTTGGAATCACTTGGATTAGATTTGGTCATTATTATTTGTTAAGGGATTATTTGTTATGATAAGATATAATCTAACTGCTTAGCTAGTTGCTGGTTATGCTGGAAAAAGTTGAGGTAATACATTGAGTAATTTTGTATGGTGTTTGTTAGCTATAACTTACTTCTTGGAGATTAGTATTACGAACTATATTAGTGCTGATATGTTCAGGACAGATTTAGTTCTATAATACGTGAGTATATGTTGTGGAGATTATATTTGTCGTTGTAACATTAATAATTCTAAGTTCAGGTTATGTTATGTTAGTATTTTAATTAATTGATAAATAAAAATATTTAGTTTAATATTACTTTTTATAATAGGTTACTCAGACAATATTATAATTAGATTACATAAGGTTCTTGCAGATGTGTTTATTGTTTGAATGTTAAATTTACTAATCAATGTATTAATGTAAAAATAACACTAATTGATTTATCTGTTAGAGTTATGCTTGACAATAGTGTGTAAGTATAGGTTACGTATATTTTTTGTTATAGTTTTACTGTTTTACTTTACCCGTTGTTAAGTGTAAAAAAAAAGTGTAGATTTTGGTGGATGTATTAAGCTGTTTATCTCGTGCTGTAAGCGTATGCTAGGTTTGTATTGTCGCCATGTAACATTTATAATTCATATTCAAGGTTAGATGTTATGTTAGCTTTTATTACATGGGTTAAAAAAACTTATTGCTACGTTAGCCTAAATATTTCGTGTGCATACAGTATGTATTAATATAAAGGAACTTTATTTTTTATGTTATGTAAGGATAAAATTATGACATGAATCAATAGATAATAGATCAATAGATTCAAATAGATCAATAGAGTCATCGAATATGAGGTAGTAGTATATATAGGATAGTAAGTGGGTGGTTTGAATTAACTGATTTAAACACTGAATTTTAAACTGCTAAGTCTTCAAGGTATGTAAAAATGCAAAATTTTTAAAGTTTATAACGTAAAAAATGAAATATTTTTTTAAGTAAAAAAACATAAAATGTTTTAAAGTACAAACATAAAACAAATAAATTAGAAATTTTTAATAGTAAAAACATAATGATTATAAAAAGAAAACAAAGCAAAATTAAAATAAATCTCGTTTTTAACAAAAAAATATATAGATTATTTTTAAAAAATAAATAAAAAACCAAATAAAATAAAACTAAACTAAATAAATAAATAAATAACCTTTTTAAACTAAAAAAATTAAAATATAAGAAATAAATACGGAACGTAACTAGAACGGTAAGTGAAAACAAATGTTTATATTAAAAACATGTGAAAAAATTGTATAATGTTATCATAATCAGTGACGGTTTATGAAATGTTTAAACATAAACATACTGTCACTATGACTACATCAATAGAGACTATAAACAGTCATCGTGATCAAGTAAGTTATTGGTACGGAGATGATAAGTTTAACATTGCCAGTCCTCAGATGTTTCCAGATAAAAGGTCTTAATTAATTGGTGTGTGGTGAAGTGTGTGTCGCATGGTGTGGTGTGTGGTGTGTGGTGTGGTGTGGTGGGTGTGTGTGTGTGTTGGGTTGATGAGGTTTGTTAGGTTTGTTATGTTCATATATATATAGAGAAAGAAAGAGTTTGATATAATAAGAAAAAATAATATAATAATATAATAATAATAATAATATAAAATAATAATATAATAATATATAAATAATAAATAATAATAATAATAATAAATAATTAATAATGGGGTTAATAGGTTAAGTTTTGCTGAGTAATGTTAGGCTTATCCGAGCAATTTTGCTAATTGTATACGTTTAATATCAATAGTCAAATAAATGGTTATATTTGATATGCAGTTGCATTTTTGAAATGAAAAGGTAGTGGTCAAATTCATAGTTCAAATGACTGTTGGTATCATTGGATCAGTTGGTTAATTTTTGTTAAAGGGGATTTTGTTGATAATACTGGCTTTAGCTGTTGCCTGGTAAATGCTGGAAAAGTTGGGATACATTGAGTTTTTGTATGTTCTGTTAGCTACTTCACCTTTGATAAGTATCGAACTTTGTGAAAGTTAGCAGATTAATTCATACGTGAGGTATGTTAGGTTTGTCGTTGTACATTATATTTCCTAAGTTCAGGTTATGTTTTGGTTAGCTTTATTAATGTAAAAAATTTGTTACGTTAGCAATATATGGTAGGTCTGGTATGATAATTTATTCATTAATTATGAATAAATTTTTGTTAAAATATTACAATGTTAAATGTAAAAATTAAAATACTGATCTTTAGAGTTATGCTTGACAAAGTGTGAATAGGTTACGGTTTTTTGTAGCCGTGTTAGTTACTACTTTACTGTTTTTAAGGTGTGGAACTTTGTTTGATGCAGTTTATCCCTATGTAAGGTATGCTAGTTTGCTGTTGTACATTATATTCTTTAGTTCAGGTGTGTTTAATGTTAGCCTTATTAATGTGAAAACTTAGCTACGTTAGCATATATTCGTTGATTCATTGACAAATAAAACTTTTTTGTTATGTTATACAAAATATGACATGAATCAATAGATTATCAATAGATCAAATCAGATCAATAGACCGAATGGGTAGGAAGGATAGAGTGGGTGGTTTGATTACTGATTTACTGATTTCTGCTTTAAGGTATGTAAAAATGCAAAAAATGTTTAGTTATAAACGTAAAAAGAATAATTTTTTTAGTAAACAAATGTTTAAAAGCAAATAAAAACAAAATAAATAAATTTTTATAGTAAAAACATATTGTCCAAAAGAAAACAAGCAAAAATAAGTAAAAGTTTTTAAAAAACAATATATAGATTAATTTTAAAAATAAAACAATAACAATAAATAAAACCTAAAAAAATAAATACAATAATAACTTTTAACAAAAAATATAAATATAAAGAATATAGAACGTAAAAGAAAATACATAAAAAACCAATTAATTATATATAACATGTGAAAAATGTAAATGTCTTCCAGTGCACGTTTTAGAAAAAAGTTACACATCTGATTCACCATCATAGAAATAAACTAGTCATGTTGATCCAGTAAGTTAGTACGAGATTGCCAGTCTCCGAGTGTTTCAAGTAAAGTGTCTATAAATACATTATTGGTGTGGTGTGTGTGTGTGTGTGTGTGTGGTGTGTGTGTGGTGTGTGTGTGTGGTTGTGTGTCGTGTGTGTGTGTGTGTATGATTATGTTAGTTTGTTATTCATATACATATATAGTTGATATAATAAAAAATGATAATAATAAAATAAATAATATATTAATAATAATAATTAATAAATAATAAATAAATAATAATAATAATATAATAAAATAATAATAATAAAACACCTCTTAGAAAAATAAAAAAACATATTGTTAAGTAAAAGGACAGAAAAGGGGAAACAAGTAATAAAATCTATTTACCCTTCTCGTGTGTCAAAAGTTATTGGGTACAAAGTAATAAATCTCGTTACCCTTCTCATGTGTCAAAAGATATTGTGTGCAAAGTAATAAATCTCGTTGCCCTTTCTCGTGTGTCAAAAGATATTGGGAGAAAGTAATAAATCTCGTTACCCCTTCTCATGTGTCAAAAGATATTGGAACAAAGTAATAAATCTATTTACCCTTCTCATGTGTCAAAAGATAATAAGATTAATGAGTCATTTCCTCGAATTTCATTGGCTGTCCCGTGATAGCATAGGCAAATACATGTTCTCTGATTGTTTCGCCTTGAGCGTAACAAGATTTACGTAATCGTTTTAGGGGGTCGGATGGAGAAGCAATTTACCTACCAATGTTTTAGTTGTTGATCTGCAGGCGAAGTGTCGCATGCGTTATTGGTGTTGAGTGAGATCTATGTGGAATAATAATAATTAATAATTAATATATATAATAATAAATGATAATATATAATCAATAATAAATAATAATAATAATAATATTATATATATTCTGAGCGAATTGTGTATAGTAAAGATTGAAGATTGGCTCATGCCGACATTACTTCTGCTGGTAAGTAGTTTGAAACTTCTAAATTTTAGTTACCTTGTTATGAATGCTGTATGTCAGTTACATGAGGTATTATATACTTTTTTGTTTAGTTTTAAATATTAAAATGTTAATGTAAAATAATTAACATTAATATTAGAGGTATGTTTGAAAAAGTGTTGTAATATTTTCATTTAACTTGAACGTTAAAATAATATTTAACACAACAACAACAACCAACAACAACAACAACAACAACACAACAACAACTAACAACACAA
This sequence comes from Trachelipus rathkii, assembly GCA_015478945.1. Classification (NCBI taxonomy): domain Eukaryota; kingdom Metazoa; phylum Arthropoda; class Malacostraca; order Isopoda; family Trachelipodidae; genus Trachelipus; species Trachelipus rathkii. Next base: position 19,568 of record JABUQX010005999.1, read on the forward strand.
CAACAAAAACAAACGTAACATTTCAACAACAACAACATTGCAAAAAATTTTTTTTTTTAAAGTTATAAACATAAAAAGACTTTCAATTTTTTTAGTAAAAAACAAAATTTTTATAAAGCAAATAAAACATAATAAATAAATTTTTAATAGTAAAAAATAAAAACAAATAAATGAAATTTTTATAGTAAAACATAATGTTTAAAGAAAAAAAACAAAAAGGAAAATAAATAAAACGTTTTTTGTGTTATGTTGTACAAAATATGACTTTAATCAAATAGATCAATAGATAATAGATCACGAATCGGGTAGGATGCGAGGGGTGGGGTGTTTGATTTACTGATTTCAACCATGGATTTGTTGTGTTTTTAAGGTATGTAAAAAATGCAATTTTTAAGTTATAACAAAAAAGAATAAAAATTTTATTGTAAACACAAAAATGTTTAAAGGCAATAAAACAAAATAAATAAAAATATTAATAGTAAAATAAAACATAATAAATAAATTTCTTAAAATAAGTAAAACATAATGTTTAAGAAAACAAACAAAATAAATAAAATAGTTTTTTGTGTTATGATGATAACCAAAATATGACTTGAATCATTAGAATCAATAGATCCAATAGATCCAATAGAACATGGAACGGGTAGGAGGACCAAGCGTGGGTGGTTTGATTTCTGGATTTACTGCTTTAACTGATTTTACCCTGATTTACTGATTTATCTGATGTTAAAGGTATGTAAAAATGCAAATTTTTTAACGTTATAAACATAATAACTATTTAAAGCAATTAAAAAAAAATTTAAAGCAAACAAAATAATAAAAGTAATTAAAAAAAAAATTTTAAAAAATTGAAAACAAAAAGTAAAAACATAAAGAATGAAACTGTAAAAATAAAATAAGCAAGCAAATATATTTAGTTTGATGAAATATAACAAAGATAAACCAGAGATTTGAACAATAGAAATGTCAGTTCCGATTGCTAAACGAATGTTACACTCAGCACGCACCGGCTCCAGCACCGGTGCCTGCACCAACTCTGTCTCCTTCTCAGTCTCCTTTCTCCATCCTTCCTCCTTACTCCTTCCTCCATTTTCTCTTATGCACTCCGTGCATTTCTTCTTCTTCTCTTATGCACTCCGTGCATTTAAACTTCTTTTATTTCAGTTAGGGACCCTCCTCCGGAGGGTTCCAAACACCATTCTTCCTCCTTCCTCATTCTTCCTCCTTCCTCATTCCTCCTTCTTCTCTTACGCACTCCGTGCATTTAAACTTCTTTTATTTCAGATGGGGACCCTCCTCCGGAGGGTTCCAAACACCATTCTTATTCCTCATTCCTCCTTCTTCCTCCTTCCTCATTCTTCTCTTACGCACTCCGTGCATTTCATCCTTCTAAGATCTTTCTAAATTTCATCCTTCTAAGATCCTTCTATCTGGAAGGAACCAGCACCCCTTCTCCGAAGGGGTGCACTCACCCGGAACCTCGATTCCAGGCAGACGGAGGCGGCGGCAGCACAAACAAACAACCGGAAATAGATACCATCGCGCAAACTATTTATTATTTATTTATTATTTATTAATATTTTAATTTTATTTTAATTTTAATTTTAATTTTTATTTTAATTTTTTATTTTTTATTTTTTTTTTTTTTTTTTAATTTTATTTTTTTTTTTTTTTTTTTTTTTTTTTTTTTTTTTTTTTTTTTGGGGGGTTTTTTTCCAGTTTCCAGTTTCCATTTTCCAGAAGTCACTTTCCAGTTCCAGGTTCCTGGAATCCTTCCAGGATTCCAGGATTTCCAGGATTCCAGTCCCATCCAATATGTACGTGTAACTACAGCGATTAATCGAATGAATGTTATTAATAATTTTCTTTCGATTATATTTTTTAGTCAACCAGAGCACGTAGAAAGACGATTTAAACACCATCGATATAGGGTAAAAAACATCGATAAATGATTGGAATCATCAAAAATGATCTACCGATCATTTAAACCTTCTAGGAACCAAAAAACCCCCCTTTGGGGGGCTCCCTCCCTTTCGGGGGGTAAAACCCTTGAGTTCAGGCTCAAAACCTCGGAAGTCGGTCTTCCGACCTTAAAATTCGGTCCTCACCGACGCTTAAAAAACCCTACCTTGACACGTCAAGCTTGAAAACCAAAATGTTGCAAATGTTGCTTTGCAACATGTACAACTTCCGGTTCACTTCCGGATGTCAGTCTGGCTGCTGGTTTACCACTCCTTACTAACTATATATATATATATATATATATATATATATATATATATATATAATAATTTACCACTCCTTATATCTATATAATATATATATATATCATAATATATTACTCGTCAAAAATAACGCACCACTAGGATAAATGTCACTCGCAGGAACAGGAAGGCCCCTAACCCCATGAAAGCCCACACCAACACAGACGACAGTATCAGTGTAGCTATGTAACCACCCCGCAGAGAATTCGCTGCAGTATTGGGGCCGTCACCGCGATAAATTTAGGAAAACATAAACCACGTAGCTAGACCTGGGAGAGGTGGGGTAGGTTATGTCTGGGGTATAATCTAGCGAGGGATCATTCATGTACGAAGCGACTGCGATAAACATGGAGAGGATAGTGCGTCAACTCTCAAGATATCAGTGCGTGCAGATACAAACACTCAACGCCGAAGGCACGGGTACGGGCACTTGGTCGACGTTCGGTTAGCGCACACAACGATTGCACAGGTGGTCAACGGTACCAGGAACCCTGACACATGATTCGCCGGCGAGGACAAGGTAGCCAGGCCACGACACCAGTGGAAGACGCGATTTATATCGTCGGCCGTGCATTACGAGAAGCACCCACACAACGCACGACATTTGGCAGATACAGCTCTCGGAGGTACACGCGCACCAGGGTGAGTGACAATACAGTGCGTCAACGCCTTGCGGAACATAATTACCGGCCCCGGAGGGATGCCGTGGGTCCACCGCACACCACGGCATAGCAAAGGGCACGACTGGCATTTGCCCGAGAATACAATCCATTGGACGGTCGAATGATTGGCAAAGTGCTCTTTAACGGAACGAAGTCCGAGGTGTCTATTCGCTCGGACAGGCGTGCTAGAAGTATACGACGACCGACGGAGAGGCCTCGGCGGCAAATGCAATGTGCTGCAGGTGCGCCGTTTGGAGGTGGGTCGGTTATGGTCTGGGAGGGCATCTCTTTATCAGAGCCTATGGAGTTGCACATCTTCGATAGAGGCACTCTTACAGCCGTAAAATATATCACAGACATCCTCGAACCATATGTCATGCCATATGCCCCCTACGTCGGTGACACCTTTGTTCCTAATGCATGACAATGCAAGAACACAAGGCCCAACTGTGTGAACGACTAACCTTATTACGAGTTCAAATTACGCGTGAAGTGGCCACATATAGTCCGGACCCTTAACCCATTCGAACAATTTGTGGGAATATCCTGAAATGTTGGATCCGACAGCTGCAAGCCGTCACCTCCACGGACCCTACCGGACCTGCGACAGGCACTACACCGACCTATGTTGATCAAATCAGCTGGTCCAGCGACTATTTCGCCCACTCATCGAGAAAAGTATGCCAGGGTGAGTGTCAGGCAGTCATCCGTGCGAGAGGGGGTCATACACGGTATTGAGACAAGATAACACACCCCGCGGCCGTCGCCGTACGAACCAACATTGTGTGTTTGCAGCGCCGAACCTCCGACCCTACTGCGAGACCCTTTGGCTTGCACCTTGATCTTCACACTCTAATCAACCACGGTTCTGGGAGGATATCCACCATGTTATTGTTGTCCATTGTCCAATAAAGTGTCCTTTTGCATTCTTCAAACCTTTTTCTACCCTTCCTCTTCGCCACGGTCCTTGTGGTGCGTAAATTTTTGACCATATATATATATATATATATATATATATATATATATTATATATATATATATATATATATATATATATATATATATATATTATATAATAATATATATATATATATAGTATATATATATATATATATATATTTAATATATATATTTAATATATATATAATATATATATATAATATATATATATATATATATATATATATATATTATATATATATAGAAAAAAAAATATATATGTATATATATATAAAAAAATATATATATATATATATATTACTATATATATACATATATAATATATATATATATATATTATATATATATATATATATATATATATTATATATATATATATATATATATAAATTATAAAATATATATCTTTAAAAAATTTATTAAATATATATATATATATATAAGAAGAAAATTAATATTTGCCAATATATAGTAAAAAGTATCACTTAGGAACAAAACGCTACTTCAGTATAAAAATATTTTCTGTATGTAAATTTTCATTCAGCTTTGGGCGTGGTTCTAAGTCCCAAATATATAAGGATTCCAAAGAATGGAGATCAGGCTCTCTTTCAAAATCCAAAATATTGAAATTTGAATCCTGTATAGGATGATTTTTCTGAAGAGAATGAGAATTGATCGCAGAATATGGGGGATGTTGCAAATGTTCCAAAGTTCTATAGGAGATACCTTTATGTTCAGCAATGCGAATAGAAAGACTACGAGTAGTCTTTCCTATGGTAGGTGGCATCACAGTCACCGCCTGTATTTGTATATCACTGATGAACATAAAGGTAAAGGAAGTTTATCTTTAACTTTGAAGAATTTTTCAATTTTATTTTCATTTGAAAAAGCTAATCTGAAGTTGAACTGGGGGTAATTTGATTTTAATATTCCATTAATTCTGCGCTCAATTTCACAACTCATTCTCCCCATAAAAGGTAATTTCATATACAGATCTTTAGGTATTGACTGTTAAATAAGTACAAGGTATTTTGCTGAAATTTTAACGAAAGTTGTTAACTGAAAATGTAGATTAGCCCCAAAAAGTTTCTAACTAAAAAAAAATTTTTTTTTTTCAAAATTTTTTTTTCAAATTTTTTTTTCAATTTTTTTTTTCAAATTTTTTTTTTTTTCAATTTTTTTTTTTTTCAAATAAAAAAAAAAAATTTTCTTCTCAAAACATTCTGGGTTTAGCAATAAATTTTATTATTCTTGTTAAAATATTATATCTACTTTGTAAAACGAAAATAATTATAATAAATAAAAAATTTTTGCTAAATATTATATCTACTTTGTAAAACGAAAATAATTATAATAAATAAAAAATTTTTGCATTAAATTATTTCATAGAGAGCTTTTTTGTCTTCATAAATCTTCCAAGACCTCTTTAAAACACTCTTTACTATCACTCGACAATTAATCAAAATCTATATATAAATATATATATATTAATAGTTATTATTTATATTTATATTATATATATAATATATATATATATATATATATATATATATATATATATAATATATATATATATATATATATATATATATAATTATATATATATATATAATATATAATATATCTATATTATATATATAAGTAGACATGCCTCGGTTTTGCATGGCAATTTTATAACAAATTTTTTTAGGGGTTAGGGAGGTCGTATTTCCCTAAAACTTGTTGCATTCACTTTTGATGACGTACCCATGTCGTAGACGAGGTTACGTAAGTCTGTAGCTTTCATAGGTGTAACCCCCCTTATAGTTGTTATAGCCCACTTTTGATGATGTAACCTCGCCGTAGACGAAGTTACATATAGTGTTACTCCCACTTAAGTTGATGTAACCTCGCCGTAGCCCCCTTAAAGTTTTAGAATCCCCTTTTTAAGGGGTTAGAGAGTTCGTATCTAGTTGAAATTTGGTATACTTATAGAGGTGATGACATAACCTCGTCCTAGAAGAGATTACGTATCCCCCTTTTCAGTCATAAGTCGTGGCTTTATAGGCAAGGAGTCGGATGTCAGAGTTGGAAGCAGGAATCTGGAGTCAAAAGTCGTATCTATATAGGCAAAGAATCCGAAGTCAAGAGTCGGAACTTTTGTCTCAAGTAGTCGAGAGAGAGAGAGAGAGAGAGAGAGAGAGAGAGAGAGAGAGAGGAGAGAGAGAGAGAAGAGAGAAGAGAGAGAGAGAGAGAGAGAGAGAGAGAGAGAGAGTAGTAAATTAAAGGTAAGGAAAAAATTGTTTGACTCCTCTTGACTCTCAGATCAAAAATAACATCAAAGTTTTTTTTTCATTCCCTTATTAGTAATTTAATCCACTTAAGCTGATTTATTCCAGAATTATGAATTTTTTGATAAATTAATTAAAAATAAAATAAAATCATTCGATTGAAAATTCGTGCAAAATCCCGAAACATTTTTAATTGAAATGCTTCTACTAAGTTTTATCCTTTATATATATATATATATATATATATTATATATATATATATAATATATATATATATATATATATATATATATTGAAGTTATATATATATATATATATATATATATAAGGGTGCTTGGAACCCCTGCTGGGGTGCTCTGGGTTACAGGAGCAACCAACCAAAGTCAAGCACCGCCAACATGGGCGCAACAGGCTTTTTTCGACAAATTAAACGGAGAAAATTTTCACCCGCGGCAGGACTCGAACCATCGACAACAGCGTCACCGTTAGACACTGTACAGAAGGCTCTACTACTGGTCTAATCTGTCTCCCCAAAAAAGAAGGCATCTCAGAACAGTTTTCAAGTCTCCTACTTCGATATCACTGCTTTGAAACTCGTTACTTATTTAAATCCATAGAAGGGTGCTTGGAACCCCTGCTGTGCTGGGGGACCAAATTTCAGGGGGATACGATCTATCTAAGACATCCTAAAGGGGACCCTAAAACTTTAATGAGAGTTTCATCCCCTTCGGAGGATGCAACCCCCCCCCCCATGTAACCTCATCTACGTAGATGTGACATCATCACTTATATGTATACCAAATTTGAAACGGATACGATCAATAGAACTACCAATTTGCCTCAATACCTACGGAACCTAGTCTACGACAAGATTATGTCATCAAAAGTGGGAGTATCAAGTTTCACAGGGAGATACGATCTCTCTAAGTCACTCTAAGGGGGGCAGAAAATTACAGCTTAAAGAAGGGGTGGCACGCCTTAAGGATGAGTCACGGATACGTAACCTCGTCTACGACGAGGTTACGTCATCAAAAGTGGGGGTAGCAAGTATCTTGGTGGATACAAACTCTCTAACCTCCTAAAAAAAACTCAATATTTATTATAACATGCATATCAAAATGGTTCCCTTACTACCATCACCACCGAAGGACACTAACTCCCAGGTATTAATGGGGGGAAGGATTGATGAGGGCAAATATATATATATATATATATATATATATGATATTATATAGTATCATATATATAATATATATATTATATAATATATATAATATATATATATATAATATATATATATAATATAGGTATATATATATATATATAATATATATATATATATATATTATAATATATAAACGTATCTAAATTTCATCTCTAAAACTTTATGAAACATGAATGAAATATTATGAAAAAATGGACGAAATACTTTGGGACGAAATTATTATGATTTCAAAATTAGTTGTCTATTATGCGAGGTCTCGGAGAAGGATTTAGACAAGGTTAATAACAATTTCCATTAGAACTTGAGAGTATCAGTAATAATAATAATAATAATAATAATAATAATAATAATAATAATAATAATAATAATAATAATAATAATAATAATAATAATAATAATAATAATAATAATAATAATAATAATAATAATAAGAAGAAGAAGAAGAAGAAGAAGAAGAAGAAGAAGAAGAAGAAGAAGAAGAAGAAGAAGAAGAAGAAGAAGAAGAAGAAGAAGAAGAAGAAGAAGAAGAAGAAGAAGAAGAAGAAGAAGAAGAAGAAGAAGAAGAAGAAGAAGAAGAAGAAGAAGAAGAAGAAGAAGAAGAGACAGTTTTAAAAATTTTCTGAATGAAAAATTATCAATAATCGAACGTTAGATTAAAATAGATTTAAAAATCGCTTCCATATTTATGTATTGCCTCGAGATTTTTTGTAAGTCATTCGCAGAAAATGGGGATTGAGGTGTTGTATAAATGAGCAAAACCCTCGTATAAGCTATTGCTATATTGTACATGTCTCCTTTCCTATACGAAGCTAGTATACCAAATGGTCAACAGGGAATAGGATCGACGTTTCAAATGGCAAAAAAAAAAAAAAATCTGGTTATTTAGAGTTTCTAACTTAACCTAACCTAACTCAACCTAACCTAACCTAACCTATCCTAATGCCTGTCACGGGCTGTACGGGAAATTTTTTTGATATTCCCTGCCACACCTACGAAGTTACTCTCGAAATTAAATATTTAATATTTGTTATTTGGAATTTTTATAACTATTGACAAGCAACGATGTCACTACGCTCCGCCAGACGCAAACGTTCAGGTTTTACCTATCGATCGGATAGCAAGGCTCGCCGAAGGCTACGCCGGTATAATAATCCACCCTAAAAGGCCCACTTAATAGTACCTATATAGATATAATTAATAATAGCTTAAATTTTATTATGAATTGTTAACATAGTTGTGAAGCTCTAATTTTTTGTATATAATTTTTTCTCATTTCTTTATTCAGCGCACAAAAACATCGATAATCTCTGGAGGAATTAAACGGTTTAAAAATAATATAGATTATTATTATTATTATTATTATTATTATTATTATTATTATTATTATTATTATTATTATTATTATTATTATTATTATTATTATTATTATTATTATTAACAAAAAAAAAAAAAAACAACACATTTCTCAAACGAAACAGGAAATAATAATAATAATAATAATAATAATAATAATAATAATAATAATAATAATAATAATAATAATAATAATAATAATAATAATAATAATAATAATAATAATAAAGAAGCTAGAATTTTTATTTTTATTTTCAGTGAAAAATTTCCTTGATCGAGACAAAAAGTTACTTTACTCCGAATAATAGGGTATGCTTAAAATAATGTATTTTATAATTTATATTATAAATATTTTGAAGGTAAAAAGTATAGGAAACGAGAAATGTTGCTTCACATTTTAGATAAATTAGGCAAATTTGTAGAAACAGTACTGTGACTACCGAGGTATCTAACCTAACCTAACCTAACCTAACCTAACCTAAATTAATTTTCATTATTATACCAGTTTGTGATCAGGAAACTTAGGAGGTTATGGAACTACGCTTGCCTTGTGAGGTGGTTGACTATATCCTCACTAGTCAGTACAGTTTCTACAAATTTGCCGATAAATTATTTATTAATAATTATTGGGTCAGCATCCCGAAAGCATCATGCATGTAACTAAAAAACTATAACAGCTACAGGAAAATAAATAACATTTTATTAATCAGGAGAAATTTTTATCGATGAAATTAAAAAAAAAAAAACGCTTTTGAAAAATTTAAAATTGTTAAAAATGTTGGAAAACTGTATGATAATGATCGTTTTTTTTAGAAGAACGAAGGAGCTCTAGCGCTCCGAGGGAGCGTTAAAGTTGCCAAATGTCGATTTTTTTAACTAAAAGATACCCCAAGGGTAAACCACAAAGACGGACAGAGTCGGGGTTTCTTGGCCTACCGGGAACGACGGGTCCCCCCTCTGTCCCACCATCGGCTCGAACCCCCTAAAAATAAAATAAAAAATAATTAACATTTTCTCCAGAGCATAATAAAAAAAAAACAATATTTGGTAACTCTTGCTCTCGTACTACTGCAGAAATGGAAGGTTACTGAGAGCGTACGCTGTCCCACCATCGGCTCGAACCCCCTAAAAAGAAAATAAAAAATAATTAACATTTTCTCCAGAGCATAATAAAAAAAAACAATATTTGGTAACTTGCTCTCGTACTACTGCAGAAATGGAAGGTTACTGAGAGCGTACGCTGCCAGACCTAAGATGATACTAATATTTATGGTGTTATTTATAAATATTAGAATAAAATAAATTTTTTTTTTGTTTCATCGATGAAATTGCTTGCTGAAATTAAAAATTTATTTATTTTCCTGTAGCTGTTATAGTTTTTTAGTTACATGCATAATGCTTTCGGGATGCTGGCCTAATTATTGTATTTTAGTTTCCTGTCCAACTAACTAACTAACTAACTAACAAACTAACTAACTAACTAACTAACTAATGGTCCCGTATTTTTAAAACTTAGTCACGTGGTTCCATAATATGTTCCTGCAACACACTTTATATCAAAATAAATAAAAGCCTCATCAATTATATTAATAAAACATTTTATCTAATAAAAAAAAATACGTTTAAACATTTTTTATCTTTTCCGCAACCTTGATTCAAGGACACGATTCTGTAAAAGGACAATTTGATCTCCCTCAAA